>JAHDVE020006313.1:0-99384 GCA_022606495.2 Halesus radiatus
CCACGCATGAACGGGCCAGCAAGAGCCGAGATTGTCGGCTAGAATATTTTGACATACTGGTGGATGCTTGTGACGCCTGCGCCTGTGCATTTAGTATGAACACATACCGTTAGCACCGCCATCTTTGTCAGTTGACGTTATTAGACGCAGATATTGCTAAAACCTAGAAGATAAATAACGATAAATTGTTTGTTATATAAATTAAAAATATACTTTGTATTTACCACTTTAATTAAAATATATAAATATTTCTCTACGTGTTTCGATAGCAATGCTATCATCTTCAGGAATAAATGAATACATTTAAAAAAATAAATGTATTCAATAAATAAATGTATTCATTTATTCCTGAAGATGATAGCATTGCTATCGAAACATGTAGAGAAATATTTATATATTTTAATTAAAGTGGTAAATACAAAGTATATTTTTAATTTATATAATTAATAATGATGCCACAAAGTTACCAAACATTTGAAGAAATTATAAATTGTTTGAATTGGTCAGAGAATTCTGGTTATAAAATAATAATAAATATTGTATTATTATAAAATCCCCAAACATGTTGCGGCAGACGCTGACCCTCAGTTGACAGTGCAGCTGACAGCCGTACTTGCGTCTGTGCCGTGTCTATGCTGTGATGCACGGTGTAATGAGAATACTCATGTCTGTGCTGTGCCTGTACTGTAATGTTCTATGAATAGACCTTTATGCTCGTAATCCGAGGTTTAGAACCACTCCCCTCTTTCTGTTGCTCCCCATGATATTCAGAAACTTGAGATTTTTTCTTTTGGTGTTAAATACAATATTGAGCAAAAATTTAGAATTATTTAACGAATGGCTCCAACAATTTTAAAATTCGCATTTCAAAGATTTCTTACTCTTTGTTGCCCGGCATAAGTATTAACTTTATTTGAAGAAAAATGTATTAAAATCTTTATAGCCAATGCAGAGCTTTTTCCATCATCGGACGTCCTCAAAGCACCAGATTCTACTATAATTCCGGGAATCCCGGGTCTAAATGACTTCGGAAATGCAGGGGCACTTTGATCGCTTTATTATTCAGTTGACATCAGATGTTCGATTCCGAGAGAAAACATATCAAACGTTAACGGCCTCCGGTGCACTTTTATTAGTTCGCTACGAGCTTTAAGTACTGCCATTGCTCGTAAAGCGAATTTTAATTTTTATGTTCTCTCGATACTTCACAAGTCACATAAAGACACAAAAGCTTTAGTTTTATACTTATAAAAAGAAAAGGGTCACATGTGCCCATTGTATATTGTTTAAAGTGGACACTTATTCTAACTCTAAACTTCCAAACATCGTACTATAGGAGTATAAGTACTATGTAAGATGATTAAGAATATGAGGACTATGTTTAGTTGCATTCTTCATTCACCAAATGGATTATTTACTTTCGTGTGAATGGAAGTGCTTTTAAAACAATAAAAAATGATTTTTTTTATGTCTTTCATTAACAAAGGCAATATTTAATGAACAGCAACGTGCACAAACTCATCAGAATTATGAATCAAGAAAATGGAAGAATAAATTTTGATCATCCTTGTTTTGCAGCAATTGACATTAAACTCCAACTTTTTTTTTTTTTTTTTTACAGTAACTCCACACAGGAGACCAAGGAGGAAACAATTTCCCTCAAGGCCTATATCATCTTAGGGGATGCTGTGTGGAGGATCTTTTAGAGGATAGGAAGGAGTGAACTTGGGTCTTGAAGAGACCCATGTTATAGAATGGAGGAAACACAGAGGCCGGCAGATCATTCCACAGCCCAGCTGTTGAACACAAGAACGAGTCGTAGAAGCGACCCGTTCTCATGTGACAAATGTCAACCGTGTGCAAATGTTGGGCGCGCGTTTGGCGTGTTTCCCGACTATGTACCGGTGCCGAAGGGATCAATGACGCTAGTTCCTCGGATCATCTTCCATTAAAATACCGGTAGAACAAGGACAGCATTCCCACCCGACGTCTGTGCTCCAAAGATTGCAACCCATTTGTTAAGATAGGCGAATCTATCAAACGGACCGCCCGTTTCTGCACAGAGTCAAGGTTTAAATAAAACTTAACTAAAAAGGTAGGAGGATTTAAAATGTGGGTATAACGTAAAATGCTGAAAAATTGCATGAACGGAAAGAGCCACAAATGATGAAGTACCGCAACGCTTAAAGAAAGAACTCCCGGTTATGTTGACTATGATAAAATGCAGGCCACTATTATACTTAACAATATAATTTTATTATACAAAAATTTTAATTTTCATTCAAGGCGATGCTGGTAAGCGAAGTTTCAGTGAACGAAAATCTTTTCACTGTTTAGTCGAACACAGGTTATCGCTTCACTCGAGTGCTGTGGAAACCCTTTATCTCCTCGCCAATAACTCTAAATCACTCACCCAGTTCAAGCATCATGCCTGCTATATATTTTGTGTTGTTCATTCAAATGAATCTTTCAATGCATAATCTTAAAAACATAATTCTATTCACTAGCAGTGCTTCATTTTCCTATAATTGTTACTATTCAAATTTAAGATTTCTGTAAATATTTCCTAGTATTTAATCCAGGTTCAGTCCATTATTTTCTTAAGGAGACCCTCTTCACAGCATTTCCAAATATGACTTTTGAATACATAGGCACCAAAAAAATATACAGCTACGATGGTTTTTAACCTCCGGTAAGAAGAACAAAAACAGACGACTAAGGTTGGAAACGAATTTATTATTTAGATTTAGCCAGTTATGACGCGAATCGTCAAATATAATATTTCAGAAAAATTCTCGCCAGTTGGTCATAATTTTTCAGTGGGTTTTCCAGGAAACCTAGTTGGAAACCATAATGGCAGTCTTCCGTCCCAGTTTAGCGAAAGGGTTGAAAATTACCAGGCTGAAGCCTTCACTGAAATGGAAATGAAATTTGAAAGTAGAATGAAAGCGCTGGAGTAGATATTCTCATTAATAATAAAATTTCAAGATATAAATTACGACTCGTAGATTAGAGCAGTTTGAATTCGAAAAAAACCTCGATAAAATTCTAAAAAAGATATCCGTGAATATTTTTTTAATTGTATAAGAATATAATTTCAGATTTCGTTATCAAATAACTTCCTTAAGCTTTAAGATTAGATAGGTTTATTTTATTTCTAACGAAACAAGAAATATGCTGAAACCTTATTAAAGATTATAAATATTTCGATAAGATATTCTGTCTTGGAATTGTTTCTTTATTTCTAGAGAAAGAAAGCTATTTTTGTAAGAGAGATATTTTATATGTGCACCCTTTGTTCCGAAACTTTCTTTGTGTTAAAAAATTCTAATCAACGAAAAATATTTTTCAGAAATGTTTATTATCGCCAGAAATTTGGTGATTTTGTCTTCCTTTCAGCGGTCCTTTTAATTATTTCACTTAAACAACCATAAATTCTTTCTTCCTTGAGAATTTTCATAATTTAAATATTTCTAATCGAAATTACGCTCCGGAGTTACTTTTTTTTCTCTCAAGTGCTTTGATTCAAAACAATGCCACAGTTAAAAATATATTATAAAAGATTGTTTATACCGATGTTAAAAATATATCATCATCAGCAGCCGTTCTCTGTCATCTCCTGGATAAAGGTCTCTACTTTCAGTCGCGTAAATTGGCATTTGATAATATATACATTGAATTTTTAGTATACTGGACATTTTACGTTTCATAATGAATAAATGAACTAATTCTGCATCAATATTTTTACAAATTATTTATTTTATTTTTATTTATTAAACACATATTTACAATAATAAAAAAAAGATTGTCACGCAAAGATGTCATATGGCAGATTGTCTACTGTTACTTCACGCATGAGACTCCGCAGGAAATAATTTCCCCCAAGGTCTGTCATCTTTGGTGATGCTGTGTGGAGGTATTTAATATAAGTCGTAGTAAAGAGTTATTATTTATTAAGTATTTAAAAAAAAAACATGAGAAGAAATTTAAAAGCGTTATTCCGTTAAACAAAAAAATCTGTTAGGGTGGCATAACTTTTATCATATTTATCATAACTTTGATCTTAAAATTATTAATAATTTTAATAAAAACAATTTAAAATTATTATACTATAAATGTTTTATATTATAACAAAATAAAAATATTATTGCACACATTTGTTATGCCGGTAAATAAATTCCAGAGCTAATAAGTTTTTTATTTATCAAAATGATTGAATTTTCAGTTTCAATGTCGATAACTCGACCTTGATCGAAATAACATAAAACAGTCTCATAAATTATGTTTAAATATAATTGCAATATGTTACGTAATTATATTATTGTATGGTTTACATTACCTACCTCGCTAGGTAAAACCTGTTCTGAGGTAGGTGACTGAATGTACAAAAAATAAATAAATTAAGTGTGATGTTATGACAGATTGGGCATAGTTAAATTTCAAAAATTTAAAACGTAACAAAACAGTTATGCTAGAATATTCAATCGATGATTAAAAGGGAAATTCATTATTATAAAAGTTGCGACAAAAATTAAATAAAGAAGTTATTCTTTAAAAGGAGAAATTCGCTTTTAAAATAACGACTTCAGTATATAACTGTCGCTCCTAGACACGCTGACCCTCAGATTTCTACCCATTCCTCATACATTTTTGCTTCTCAGAACATTCTCTCCGTAAAAATACGTAAAATACGTAAAAATATTTTCACTGCATCCCTTATTTTATTAAGAGCCTCCTCTGTGGAATTCGAAGGATATATATACGAGTATATCACGGATATCGATGGTGAGGTGTCAAATTTTGCAAGGTTTGCTGGAGAGTTAAAACAAAAATAGATTCTTCTTTCTACGTTAGATGCATCATGCTGTTTCGATTATTTTCATACAAAAAAAGGATTTTATAGGAAAACCGGACTTTTTTTGCACACCTAAAAATATATACTATAATTGAACAGCTTGATACAATAAAATAAAAACTGAAATTTTTAAGATTATCTGTATTTATCGTGATATTTATCGTTATATGTATATTTTTTAAAATTATTTATTTATAGAAAAAATACAGATACAGACATTAATAATATCCAAATAGTATATAAATATCCTAACCTATTTCTCACTGATTAATATGATAAATATAAAAAAACATTTAAAATAATATTTAGACAAGTTAAGGAATTTAAGATTGTGTTACACAGAAAATTTTTTGAAAAAGTGCCCCATTTCTAAATAGAGTAACAGGAGGTTAATAAACTTTACAAATAATACTTACAAGAATGTAAAGAGAAAAAATAATGATTAAATTTAAAATATTGCTATACAAGGAAACAATAAAAAAGTACATAATATCCAAACACTGTTTGTTGAAGTTTGTTGTGTGTTTAATATTATTATATGTAAACAGCTTTCAATTCTCTTTTAAAAGCACCACATGTATCAAAGAATATATCGGAATTCATCAGAGTTTGATTTTGATTAAATAACTCGCACATCCTTCTGATTGGATACCTGACACCAGAATTTGTGCGCGTCCGGCTAATGTGGAATAAAATTATACTATCAAACTAACGTAGTACTTAACTCAAAATACAGTTACGAGTTTGTGATTTAATCCATCATTATACGAAACGAAAAAGTGACGTATTTGTCATTTTTTATGTTTATTAAAACATCTCGTGCTTAAATCACAATTTGCAAAAGCATTAGGTACTATTGCGTAGCAACATTAAGCTCAACGCCGTTGTGCCATAACTCTGCATTAGCGTAAAATCAGGTCATGCATATCCATTTTCGTATGGCTGAATACAGTGTGTTGTGATTTTGATTGATAGTAAAGATGCTGCATGGCGTGGTAAAATAGGTACTCGTAGATCATTCACTTTGGAAACTAGGTTACTCTACACCTGTATCACTGCGAAATAGGCAGATTCATGATGTAGCTATTAGTGTCTAACCTGTAATCAAACATTTTACATCTCTCTACTCAAAACCTATACTGTATTCGTGTCACATTCGCTACATCTCTCCGATAACTCAATTAAATTATTTGCCCTTGAATACCTTCATAAATCACATCTGATACATCATTTTGAAAAATAAATATCTATATTGTCCATTTGACAAGTTGGTGGGATAACTGGTCTTGTTTCTAGGTTGGCGTTCTTTGTATTATTTCTCTTTATAATTTTGGTTCTTTTAATGCAAAAAAATTGTTATTTAATTTCCAAACTGTTTTAATGTTATAAGCGTTATTAAGGATACCGATATAAAGTTTTTTTTTAAGTTTAATAACCATTGTAACTTTTGATTTTAAAAGTAAGCTTTTCACTTTATTTTTTTTTTCTTTTAGTTCATCCTAATATATACAAATTCGATTAATAATTCAGTTTGCAGAAAATCGTGGAATATATTGTCCAGTTTTCTAATTGTTTCAAAATTTGTAAAGCAAACATTTCCACACCTAATGCTGGTTTATACAAACAAGTGAACTCCAAGTGATCCATTCTCATGTGACATTTTTGCTATTATTTTGTCGTATGTGCGCAGCAATAAATTCTTGTGACAGCGGTGGTTTAGCAGAGCAATTTTAAAATCGCTGCTCTGCAGGCCACCCTGAACCGATGCCCTTTTCAAACACAGTTCCGTCTTTTTTTTTAAAAGAAACGCTTAAATTCTCGGATTACGAATAACCCAACAATTTTCTCTACTCCCATTTTTAAAAGCTTTTACTATTAATTGCTGATGGTGAACGAATCTTGTAGGATCAAATAGATAATGCCTGAGTGCCAGCCCCATGCTTTTTACAATAATTCGGCAGCAAATCTACCAAAAACATGTAGTTTATAATTGTATCGCTTACTCTGTTATTGTTAAAAAAAACCTTGTGCTCTACAAAAAACAGTCTCACTTTCCGCAGAATTCGCAGTGGATTATAAATCATTTAATAATGTTCTTTGACCGTTCACACGGTTTTATAACTTCAATTAACCTATTGTATTAATTGATGTGGTACCTACGGATTTGTACGAATTATGAACATACAGGTAAATGGCATTTTTACGGTTCAACTGAATTGTAATCGGGAATCACCGGGTGTGAATTTAATTGTGTATGCTTATATCAATTATATTCGAATACTAGGAATAATTGTTTTAGTGTAAAGTAAACGTATTCTAAATAAATACGTAGAAATGATAATAATTTTAAGCCTAATTTGTTGACGTTTCTCGTCTATTCTGTATTCTCAGCTGATCTATTTTAATCACCATGTTATCGTTCTCTCATTAAACGCCTGGATGTATTTATTATTTGTAAAAAATAATAAAGTGACGTTTAGATGGTTTGGGCATGTAAAGCGGATGGCAGAAGATACTAGTGTACTGAGAATATGTCCCGCGGAAGTTAATGATAGAGAAAGTCGGAAATGCCCGCGAAAGCAACGGTACTAGCAAGTGAATCAAATACTCGAGTCAGATCATGTCTGTGTTCCTAATAACAGAAGAATATGTATAAGACAACATATGAATGTGAATGACACACTCCAGTGAGTGTTGAGACAGAGTTGTGTGGCGGACTATCCTCTCTACCTAAAAAATAAAAATAAACGACATGATGGTTAGTTAGTTGCAGTTCTTACGTACGAAATAATTCTTTCCTTTCCTTCACGTATTTCCTTACCCCGTCACGACCTGTACCAAAAAATGATATGATTTTTTCAATACATGAAATATTCCTACTTAAAAAAAACTGTACATAAAACAAATCATTATATTTTAGACAAAACAAAGTTTCCGCTAAAAAAGGCAACAGCTGCCAGTGTTCAAAATATTTCTAAAAATGATTACTTGGATTCTTTTTTGCTTCGGGTAATTTGAACATTAAAAATAAATATTACACTACAGCTTTTAAAATAACGCTCCGACATTTTGTGTTTTCATGCAACATTCCGACATTTGAATAGCATCACAAAATGTATTTCTTGTTTCGCGCTTCCCCGTATGCAAAAGAGCATTGTAAAAAATACAGGTTGCAGAATCGCGTTGCACTTTCAGCGGAGATATTTCTGCCCGTAACAATGAGATGAGCGCGCAGTGTTAGAATCCTATCTGGTGAGGTTATATTTAATTCAGGACACGTTTTATGATTCAACCTTATCAAGGCATGACGTTTTAAACAGACAGTAAGAACAGTACGTAGCTTTTACCTGGACGTTAACAATGAAAAGAGGTGTCATATTGAACTTTGTAATAAATGGGATAAAAAATAAATATTTACGCTGATAAGCAAAAGCAGGATTATAAGGCCATTTTTTGTTGCGTTAAACTTACGACTCTCCTGAGCCTCGTAAAAATATTTATCAAGTTTAGTGAGTTTAGGAATAAGAAAAGAATTATTTATTAATTCAAAATAATGATAACATAACTAACTAACTAACTAACCATCACGCCGTTTTCCCGCAGGGGTAGGCAGAGAGGACGGACTGCCAAACAACTCGATCTTGGCATTCTTAATTCACTTTCATACAATGTCTCATACATTCTCTTCTGTTATTCCTACTTCTGACATGGCCCAACTCAAGTATTTGATTCACTTGATCATGCCATGTCTTCCTCGGACATCCCCGGCTTCTTCTTCCATTCACATTCGCGTCATATATTCTCCCTACACTCCTTTCTTTATTCGTTCGCTCTACATGATAATATTATTAATCTATATTTTTCAATTTACATAGGTTTAGTATTTTTCAAAAGCGAATCAAAAATACGACTTTTTCCAACCGTCCTACGTATGTTTTATAAAACATTTTAATAAATTTAAAAGTGGAGAAAAATAATTAACAATGCTTCGTTAAGCGCATTAAAAAATATATATAGTTAGCATAATAAAAACAAAACTTTTTTAATATTGTCCTGACGAAGGAAGGGTGCTTTCGACACCGGCCGCTCAATATGTTAAATTGAAGTGGTTTAACACAAATGTGTGTTTTTATTATAATTATGCAAGCCACAAAGTAAACGCTTTAAAATATTGAAGCGTCTATGAATACATGAAACCAAACCGTATTCTTTTTTTAGAAAACTTCTTCTCCTTCACGCCATTTAAAAAAAATTTAAAAGAGTATTTTTTGATGACATTTAACATGGAAAACATTCGTAGGACGGTCAGAAAATGGTCACATTTCTGAATTGATTTTGGTTATTGCTAAGCCTATGGAAATTTTATAAATATGTAATACTCGAAAATATATTTCTCTTTAAAGCATGATGGTTATCGTATTGCGTAATAATATTATTTTTTTGAAATTGCTAAATAATCCCTATTCCTCTTAAAACACGATCACATCACAAAACACACTCCATCATCCGTTTGCTTAACTCAATGTGGGAACGACTTATTACGATCCATCGTAAATACTCAATATATTTATTTTCAATTTATTGGATTAACTTATTGAAACCTCATTGTAATATTTAATCTGGTTAGAGTACTAGAGTTTAATCTGGTTAGGGTGCTGGTCTCAGTAAGACAAGAGGTCCTGGATTCGATTACCAGGTGGTCGTAACTTTTTTTTTACATTCTGTGTCTTTTTCTATTTCGTATTTCAATTGAGATTTGTCAAAAATATACACATTAATAAATAATACAATGAGATTTATAAGCTTAAAAAGGTTATTCCAATAAATCAAATATTAATTCTAGACTTATAGAGAAGTCAATAGATCTCTCAAAAGATTGATATATCTGAGACGCCATCTGGATTGCAACTAAATTCGGATAGAACTTTCTAATCACACAAAAAGATCTCTACCAAAAACATGAGAATTAGTTGAAGACGATATTAATAATTCTTAAATTGAGGTATGATATCGATAAAACTGACTGAAAACAATATGAGCTCATTATTTCAGTAGTTAGGGTGCTACCCGGTAAGAAAAAGGTCCTGGTTCGATTCCCAGATTTCATTTAAGATTTTTTGTTAATATTATCTTCAATGTATAAATAGTTATTTTCTTTTTTAACGTGGATGACCCTTGATTGAATATTATGTAAGTGTGCGTTTTCTTTTTACGTCTTTTTCGTATTTGAGAATTTAATTATCACAATATTTTAATTGAATCCTGCTTTTTTATTAAATTAGTTTCCAGATATTTTCCTTCTTGGAATGAGTTTAATCCTCTTCGTTGGGCGTCAAAAATATGCATGACTTCTGTCACACGCGGGGCTCTTTAAACTATAGAAGCGTTGCGGCGCACGAGTGAGCTGCCCGCGTACAGGGCATGTATAGTGCGGCGCAGGGGTGCGCTTCTCGCCTCCAAAAGACTAAGAGTATATTATAAAAGTTTCTGTAGAGTAATATAGATTCATATAATTTCGCAAAACTAAGTCTTCTCATTGATTGCGTTCTTACATTATTCATTGTGGCAATGATATTATGAGTCTAATGTCAACACATAGCACGTGTTTTCATACTGAGAATGTCATTGATCTTGTCTCGGAAGCACTAAAATAAACACATTATCAGATTAGATGACGTACAAATATTATGAACAAACACAAAGATATTAATATCTTCTTGAGTATGAGAGTGCCTTCTTACACAGATTAAACCGATTCCTTCGATTCTCCTAACACCAAATTTTTCCACTTGACTGATACCCGTAATTCTCATCAGATCAAAATCGTGTACAAAGGAAGACAATATCCGGCCCTGAGCGAAGAGATCATTTCATTCCCTTCGTTATCTTCTTCAATCGATCTAAAAGGCACGGCCTCATTGCAAAGAGCCAATCTCTACTAATCTCGAGACCGTATCTTGCGTGGAGACGCTTTTTGAGAAGCTGCAAGTAGTCCTTTCTCATTATTCAAGTGTTAAAGATGTAGTATTAAATTTATGTCACTTAATGATTAAAAATTGGAAAAATAGTAAAGGTTTTTGAATGTCAACCGTATATTGAAATATGAGATATCGTTTCAAACATAAAATACATTAGAGATATATTTCTCTCTGGAGACGGGAGACCGTCAAATGTCTACCGTAAACGTTTTTTTCTCTTAACAAACGTATTTGTTTTGCTATTTTGTATTTTCTATTAATTAATCTTTTTCTATTATTTAAAAAAAAATTACCTATTGTAATTTATTTTTATTTGTTATTATTATCACTTATGGAACGTATTATATTGCACTACCCCTGTATACCTTCTGAAATAAATAAAAAATGTGAATTATTATTATTGAATATTCATCTAAAATTCACAAAAATCTTTTCATAGTCCAATGTCTGAAGTACTTAGAACCAGACTTCAATAAAAAAAAATTAATCATAGTCTAAGAAACCAATATGTTTATTCCTTTTATTTATTCCTAAAAGGAAGAAAAAATATGGATTGAAATAAAGAAAGAGGGGGAGATAGAGACAAATAAGGGAAGATATACAAACAGAATAGCAAGAATATTTAATCCAACTAGCTAATCCATCTCTCGTTCCCTGTCTATCCCACATTCCGATACAACCTCAAGGTTGCTGTGTTAGCTGACTGATAAAAATCTAGTCTATTTTCCGTAATACAAGCCTCCAAAATACTATGAACTTATGAACCGTCGTGTGCTGATCGCACCGGGATAGGAGTACTCCTGGTTAGTTTGGCATAATATTATCGAATCGTGTAACATGTCATTCCAAAAAGCCGTAAGTAAAATTTAAAATTATTTAACATTACCCAAAAGTCGCTTATTCGAGTTACAAGATACATTCTACCTAAACATGTCGATAAACGTAATGGATGATTGTTTTTTAACACAGAACCCAATATAGCTCTTTCATCGTTCGATTTCCTTGTGTCAATATTTCACCCTCGGTCCTTGTTCCGCAATTGATGAACTACTTCATCGGCGTTTCGTCTACTTCTCCATAGGAAGGTTAGAGTTACACGTTAGTAGGTACTAGTAGGAGCAATTTAATTGAGACTTGGGAGATATTTCCAGGCTTGGTTAAAGTGTTCATTGTGAAGATTCGTCAGGGAATTATATTGAGAAATACTTTTTTTATAACGACTGTATCTAGAGCTCTTTAGAATTTGAATTTGACTAAAATTCTGCGTGTTTCGGAGTTAAATGCCGCCGCAGTTCAAAAAAATTGTGACATGATTTCTCCTGTAACGCAATTTCAAAACCTATGTTCACTTTCTTTATGAAAACTATATAACTGACAAATGAAGAATTATGCAAGGGGGCGATTTAAAGATTCTGCTTTTCCTTAAACATTTTGTTTTTATTTATTGTATTAATTTAAAATATTTCCACTTTTGTTGTCTAATTTAAACTTATATATTAATTACATTTTAATTTATAAATTGCTTATTTCTAATACTTTATCTAACAGACACATAATTTTTACAACTTATGCTAAATATGCTTAATCTAACTAAGGAACTAAACTATACTTTTTAATACCCTTATACGGTAAACAATTTTGTGTGTGGGATTTGTTAATTTTTTTTGTCTACTACCTTATTATTTCTATCTTTATTATAATGTAATTTGTCTCCCAAATTAAGGTAAATTAGTAAACATTTTGTAAATAAAAATTAAAAGGCCATAGAAAAATATTTCTTTAACACTCATTATAAGTAATTCTTTGATCAATGATTTATGTTTATTACATATTAAAATTTGTTTCGTTGCTCTATTCCAGACAGTTTTTATAAAGCTACCTACATTAATTAGATAGAGAACACTATAACAGTGGTATATGTGTGTTTATTATAACTATTGTAGTGTGTCCATTGCATCTATTATGAGTATAAGAGATTTTTTCGTTTTCCTAAAATTGATCAAATGTTCTATTAAAAACAACATATATTTTTTCTATTACATTGAAAAAGAAAAATAAGGCAGCTCACTTAAAAACCAAAATACTCAACTGTAGTCAGATGATATCAATTCCATATTTTTAACAGTTATGCGGGAACGTCATTTATATTAAAAAAATAATAAATAAATAAAACATTTTTTGCTTATTTGCAGTTATTAAATTTTTCCAATATGGCGATGTTATATTCTATCGTGTGGAAAATAATTAAAAACAGCCAACTGTATTTGGAATTATTGCACCAGCTTGCATCGAATCTATCTGTTTCGTATTTTAATGATTCATTTTTAATTTCTTCAATAGGTATACAATTATTTTCTGGCGTGATTATTAATAGAATTAGTAAAAAGTATTTTGTTTCTGTTTATTAATTCGATTAATTTTTAGTTGTCGATTTTCGCCTCTTTATGAGAATATTTAGGAGTTTATTACCGCTACCGGAATTCTAATTCCGAAACTCATGGCTTGGGTATCCGGAAACTACTTTAAATTCCTAAGTATAGAGGCAACCTTAAAATCCAACATGTAAAGCAAAACCTAAGAGACTGAAATTTTTAAATTTTCTTTTTAAATCTTGATAAAACATAACACTTAAAGCGTTGTTCGATGTCTATTGGTTTATCCAATTCAAGTCTCTCCTTTATTCATTAGAAACAAACATTTCAATATCTCGGAATCGTAGCTTATTAATATTTTGTAATTCTATTCCTGTTTTACGTAGACTATTGGCTTTTGTTAATATGCGCAAGTTCATATGTAATCAGACGGTACAAGGTTATTTGTATAATTTCTGAAAGCACTCCCAAGCAAATTAATTCACGAATATTCATTTCAGTAGCGTCTTCTTCACGAAAAGCTCTTCTCATCGTATCCAGTTTGCTATTCCAGAGTTCTTATGCGGCTGGACTGTATGCAGATATTGCAAATCTCTTTAATCTCCATCCTGCTTACAAACTGTATTCTTTTGAACAAAAGTTGCATTTACTACAGAAAATTTTCATTATTTTCTTAACCATACCTTGGGGTGTTCGCTCTGTTTATTTGCATTATTACAATTATGTAAGGTATTTTTCGCAAGGTGGAAAGAAAATAACGCACAGTCTTAATCATAATCTTCCTCTATGACAATCAGTCTTATGACTTTGACAAGGCGCAGAAGGTGGATTTATCATTTTGAACTGAAACTTAATTAAATGAAATACTGTGGCTTTGCGTTTTCGTTTAGACTCACCATCCGGTTTCGAAATAAGCTTACTTTTGTTATAGCAATAACATATATTACCAAATATTTATTTTTTTAATTATTATATTTAATTATTTATGTAACAAGCATTTTAATGCCAGTTTCTTTATTAAAAGTAATGCGTGATAAAGTCGAGAAACTCATTTCATTAACAAAGTGTTTGTGTTTACGTTACTTTAAAATTAAAGTAATATAAACACTTATTCGAAACCAAATAAAGTACAACCTTTATAAAAACTCTTATGACAAACACCTCACCCAACAATTTTTTTAAATTTTTTTTAATTAAGCACATATACTTATTTATTTGCTGCTTGCTAACCTTGATATAAATTTGTGCCTGTTATGCATCCCCTTCTCTATTATTAGAGTATGTGTTACGAGAGTTGGAAGTATATGCTCCCAGACGTTCTTCATGCGATTACCACGTCGTCCTTAACTTTCTTTATTGGATGGTGCAAAGTTGTCAGGAATACTTATTATTTAGACTTAGACAGAGTGTTTGTACTTTCCCTCCCCAGAGAGTCGTGAATATGAAAAATTATTATCAAACTCCTGGACTTTTCGCATAAAAGAAAACGTGCACATCTGCGATGGTACGAATGATAATTAAAACTGTGGTAATGAACCATATTTCAATATTTCTGGCAGCTAAGGAATAATATAAATAAATAAGAATCTTAAATATACCTTCATTTTTTTATTCAGCGAACTTCAGTAATCTCAAAAACTTCAACTCCTAGTGTGTCACTCGAATATTATTCAGCAAGTTGTTCATAATTTCACGTTTTTTAATTTTTTTTATCTATATATACGAGTATATAATGTTTGACGGCCTCCATGGTCGAGGGGTAAGGCTCTTGAATACGAATCCGAAAGTCGCTGGTTCAAATCCCGGCGTGGGCAAGTAAATTTTATTTTATTAATTTATGCTGTTTCACAATTAATTATATTGCAAAAAAATTTTCGCGCGTTTCGAGTGGAATATTGGTGACCAGATCTGAAGAGCCAGGTATTTTCCCACCTTCCTCCCCCTTCTTCTTCCCCTCCAAAATACCATCAGCCTCACAACATTCCCCAATTGGGGATGCCATAGTCTCCAGACATTTGGGAGCAGTTGGGGCTCTTGTGCGGTATTCATATAAAAAATAAAAAATATACATCCTATATAATATTGAGTTCCAATGCAATCCATGAAACGTACGTTTTTTCTACTACGCGCAAAGCTTCTATTTCATTTCATATAACGTATAACAAGAATATTCTTTGACATCCGTCCTTTTTTGATCAAATTAATGTCCCTTTTCGGTATAAATTCTATTACTTTGGCAAAAAACCTACAGAACCTACACATTTAGATCGACTCCAAGCGACAGCTTCCGCGCAGTACCCCATTTTAGCAGACAATCTCTTCGTGTGAAAAATATGTGTCACTAATAAAAATATTCCAAAATCTAAATGTATATATATATATCATCATATAGAAAATATATATACGAGTATATATATTTTATTTTCTATGTGATGAATCGATGTTTTTGAAACATGTCCTATTTATACCTTGCCAGAAATATTTTTTTACTATACTCCATGAAATATTTTTTATTGCTAGGTACATTAAGGCCACCCACTTGCTAAAATTCCAACGAAATCACGCGCTCCTTATGCAGGTGGTGACAAGGTCGAAATTTCCGCTCAACACGGCCGCATGTTTCGATTTACGCATAAAACGTCGTCAAAACGCGTATTTTATTTTAATTTGTTAAGCTCAGGCATAAATATTAAATTTTTTTACTGTCATTTTCTAAAAAACTTGCTTTACCACAATGAACAATACTACAATAACGGAAAAGGGGTTTGTGAGTAGGAGATTTTGCGCTTTAAACATTTTTTTTTTATCTAATACTTTATTTTTTTCTATGCTTATAAAAAGACACACCAAAAAAGTGGATTGTTGTACAAAAGGCCAAGGTGTGTTCTACTTCCATTAATTATTTAAATGATCTATGATATTTCTAGGCCATCAAATTCTGAAACCGAAAACACACGATTTTGCATTACTTCCCATTGCATCGCCATATGAAAAAATATGGAGTTTTTTAAATATTTATCATTAGAATAACTCCGACAAAGTTTATTAATTTCATTCATTTTTTACGATTCCAATAGTTTGACCAAACTGACCACAAAACGATTCCACGTCGGTTATAGTATTACAGTTATTAAAAACCACTCCGGACTGTGGTCAGGGGTTAACTACGAGCATTTTAATACTGCTGACTCACGACCGGACTTTCCCCACTAACAAGGGTTGGACCCGAAGCTTCGTTCATCTGGAAAACACGAAATTTGGAAATATTTTAAAATGTCATCATTCATCCGTCAGCTGCCCGGCGTCCCCTCAAGAACTTTGAAAGTATTGTGGTATTTGGGCATTCAAACTGCGCCATTTTGAAAAATCAATAGAAAATATTGTTTGATAAATTTAAAAGAAACAAGCCTGCAATGCGGCGGTAAGTACTTCTGATAAATTTCACAGTACCTACCTTCTCAAACTAATCTTCGCAACTCGAAATTTACATTTTATAGATTAAAATATTAGAAATAATTTGTTTTGATAGATTTATATTCTTACAAAATTATTACCTACCAACTTCGGTTATGTGTGATATAGGAATTGTGATAATTATCCAACTCATCCACCTTAATTTTAAATGGAAAACGCATACTGTAGTTCTTAATTTACTTTTTTTATGGGAATGCTATACAAGAGTCCAAACTGTTCCCCGCTAACCGAAATAAATGAGACTATAGCATCCTCAATTGCGGAATGTTGTGAGTCTGAATGGTATAAGGGAAAAAGATGAGGAAGAGGAGGGTGGGGACGTACCTGCCTATTCAGATCTGGTCACGAAACATGACTAAAGACATTTCAAGCAACATTTTGTTTCACCCGGGTAATACTAAGAGTATCTACCACTCTGGAATGTGCCACAAGTGTACTATATATGTAATTTAAAATGTTAAAATATGTAAAAGCAGATATTAAAAAAAATAACAATAATAGTATATATTCTGAGCACACAACGAAAGGTCATTGTCCTTTTTAGCAGAGTGAGATTGAGAATGTTTGCATGGATGCGGGGTCATGGTTTCGCAAGTTAAGATATATTTTTTATATTTTCATATGAAGCGGTAACTTGGTGATGTGACATTATAATTTAACAAATAAAACAATAACTATGTTTTACATCACTTTTAATCACTTTAATCACTTTTAAAAGTGATGTAAAACAAAGTTATTGTTTTATTTTTTAAATTACATATTCTTTAATTAAATTAAATTTTGTTTCATATACGTAAAAAATATTCAAACTTGCGAAGCTGTGAGTTTGTATCTATGCAAAGACTCCAGTCTTATACGTTAAAAATATTCAAACTTGCGAAGCTGTGAGTTTGTATTTATGCAAAGACTCCAGTCTTATACGCAAAAAGTATGCAGACTTGCGAAGCTGTGAGTTTGTATCTATGCGAAGACTCCAGTCTTCCAATGAACAGAAATCTTGACTTGGCCACTTTTCGTTGTATCCTCACGATATAATATTATTATTTTGTATCGATTAAATGTGTAACAATACAATTTAGTTAAATAAAATTTTCCTGCGCCCGACGGGATTCAAAACCGTGACCTCTGGATTCTTAGTCAAGGGCCTTTCTTCTTAACACAGAAGCTGACAAAATTGATTGTGTAAAGCAGCAAAACCCCTCTAACCCTTAGAAACTTCTAGCAACTAAGCTTTGTTTATGTGAACGCAAACAAATAGTTAATAAAATAAAACCACAGATGTCAGCCATAGTATTATTTACTTAGTATTAGACTCCTCCCTGACAGACACAAACACTATATAGCCTATAAAGGGCATTGCTTACCATTATTCACTCTCTTTACTACAAAACAAACCTGCATTAATTAACTTAGATTCTGTGTCCGTGGGGGACGGGTATTCTTTGGGATGTAAAAATTCAGTCGGTAAAAATTTATTTCCGACAATGAGGTAATAAAATGAAATATATAAATAAATTCAATCGTCTTCTTTTAAAAGAACCATCCCTAAATTAAGTTTCCGAATTTTATAAAATTTGGAAATAAAACACTAAATATTCAAAACAGTTATGATGCAGTATACGTTTTTACAGATTAAGTTATTACTTTGTTTCATTAACCAGTGAAGTATCCCATATATAACACTTTTATCTTGCTACATAATTTTCATTGTAAGTACGTTAAAGAGGTTCTAAGTAAACATTATATTGTTTTAAAATAAGACAGGACCTTACCGTATTTCCATGTTATAATTTTAAAGGCAATATAGCTTTCTTTTAAAGTGTGTTGAAACATTTGCATTACGGGTAGTGACGAGGTTAAATGTCGGAATCTCTCGATCCGGTTCGTATGTATATTTGAATTTGTAATCTTAGTAAAGTTCACCAATAGATCTACTATATAGAATATTCCCAACTAGCTCTATCTCGGGGCATATAGATGTATATAAAGATAAACAAATTTTTCAATTTTGTTCTCAGTTCGTTGATAGACAATTTGAGAAATCACCGCTTCTAGTAAACATAAATAAAAACACATACATATAAGTAGATTCAGGAATAGGAAATTCAAATAAAAACAATTCTCTTTTGCTATATATAATAACTTGCATATATTTGGGATAGCTTGATTTTAATGTTCTAGGAAAAGCTTTAACCTTTCTGTGGACGTCTGTAGATCTTTAAGGGTAGAATGAAAATATTGACTGTTTTTAGATTATTTCTGTTTTAGTAAAAAGGAAGGGAAATAAATAAGTAAAATCTGGAACGATACCGGTTTTTTGGGGCTCAGGATAGGGCGACTAGGTGGCTCGGCTCTCAGAACTAAAGTGGGCTCTCGACTCTTTGTCTGAGCCCCCCCTACCTCCTCAGGGTTGCTCCTCGCATCTTTAAACGAGCGTCTATAATTACGCTAGGCCCAAATGCCAAAAGCACTTTCCTGCGTTAAAGTAATTCCGGGGTAGTTTGTTATTCTTAGTTGTTAGAGACTTGCTTCATAACAGTGACCAATAGCTGTAAGCGATCTTTATTCAAAAAATTAATCTCACGTTAAGTATTTTACCTACATAATATTACGCAATAATAAATATAGCATGTAAAGTGGAAAATACTCTCAGTATCGCCCTGGTGTAAAACCACCATTCAGAATTGAAACCTTGCTTGAAATGGCTTTCAGCCGTGTTTGGTGACCAGATCTGAATTGTCAGGTATTTTTCCCTACCTTCCTCTTACCCTTCTCCTTGCGCTCCCCAATACCTTCAGCCTCACAACATTTCCCAATTGGAGATGATATAGTCTCACTGGCTCCAGACGGTTGGGAGCAGTTGGGACTCTTGTGCGGTATTCATATAAAAAAAAGGAAATTCTTAAAACCAATGTTCAATTATCCTGCTGACAATACCGCATTAGCGTGGGCAGCCCTCAATCGGTGACAACACCATTTTTTCGAATGAAAATCCTTTTTAGTTTACCCACCGATATCATTGTATATTCAGAAGTAAAAAGGTACTAATCTGCGGAGTTCAACCTACCGCTGTTATCTACCGCACTGCAGGCTGAATTAACCTAAATGTAAACACTAAAGTCTACTAATGATAAATTTCCTTTTTTTCGCAATGTTTATCCGCCTCTAAAGTATGACATGCCGGTCTAAATCGAATTTAAATTCTCAAAACAAATAATCCAAAATTTAAATACGACTTTTTTATTAAAAAAAAAACTTTGTGACTATCTTCCCCTCGTTTATTTCACACCGGACCGGTTTCACCCTATCGCGGGCATCTTCAGGCTGGTACAATTAAAACTTTATCCATGATATATAATATATATCGCATAATATTTTTGTGGGGATTAAATTTCATTACCCCTTTCTATTATCACGATTGAGACATTTTTTTTATTGCTGAAAGAACGACTTGACAGTTATATTTAAAACTGATTTCATGTTGGTTTATTACCTTACCTTATTATATGGAAAATAGTGACAAAGGTGTTTTAATCAAAAAAGCCATATTATAATGGAATTCCACCATGTTTCAATAATTTCAAACGGTTTCATACAGCATGTTTCAAACTTGTTATTCGACTTCAGAAAAGTTATTCCTGTGAACAGTTTTTTTAAATAATATGAGTAAAGTATCTCCTGTAAAACTTTTAGAATATTCAAATTTGGCCAAACTGTTCACATATTATCCCTTTCTCTCTAATAACTATGAGTAGGTGTAAGAAAGAAAAAGAGTTTTTTTTTTCAGTTACGCTTGACAAAGAAATCACTCTCGGAAATATGTACCTACATATTATGCATATATGCATATACCTATGAGATACTTTTTTTTTCATAATACATGGCTACGTATCAAGTGTGTAGATGTACATCAATATAAAATTAAGTGTTTTATCATTGTTTTATAAACGCGTATAATATAAACTGTTCATGTGTTACAACGTCATAGTAATTATAAATCTATTGCCTTTATTACCCACCTATTGCGCTGAAACTAGCTACTTACATAGTATCTACCTTCTCACTTCTTTTATGTTATTATATTATGCACTAAACTACTTCTTATACTCTTTTGTACAACCTGCTGTTATAATGTAACCACATATTAAACTATTATTCATTGCGATAATTACGCTGTAACTACATACTGTTATATTGTACCTACTTACATCTTTTACACTTTATTTATTATTTTATGTGTACATTATTGTACTCCCTTGTAAAACTATATGATAAATAAATCAACATGTAAAAGCCTTCTAGGCGTGAATAAATAAATAAATAAAGTTCATTTCACGAAAAAAAACTCATTCGAGTTCATCATACTTTTATGATTGAGAGTGGGTGCCTAGCATGTAAATAATTATCTTTATTTTATTTACGAATACGTATTTACTGTAGGCTAAAAGAACGCTCTCTGAGTTTTAATTTAAATTTAAATATTCAACGAATACCTGATTTCAAGATAATCCGTAAATAGTTTACTTGAAACGTAAATTTAAATAATAAATTGTAATATAAAAATATGTAGGTAATTTCGGGCAATATTTGAATACTGGGTACGTCGTAGCGGCGTTTGTCGTAATCTTCGAATATTGTAGTAATTTTATTAAGTCGAGATAATTCGGTTTCTCTGGGTAAAATTAGGTTGCGATTTTTTAAATGGAGTCCAAAATAAGGAAGGAAGTTTTATATCATATTTACAGGTACTTTAAATTTTTAAAAAATTTGAGTACATTTTCTACACCAACTGGTTACAATATCAACTGGCATTTGAATAGGATCTGTTCGTGGAATAGTGTAGTAAATAAATGCTTCCCGGAAGGGCATTGAAAATATATGATAATACCGTAAAAGAAATGAAACAATAACTTTCTTTAAAACCAAGGAATTTATTTTAATTTTGATTTCTTTCTACAATAAAAATCTGTAGCGAGTTTATATTTTTAGCTAGTATAGTTAGTGGAAATGATAATTAAATGCATGGTAATCGAAATGTGAAGCGTTTAAAAGATGAATAATTATTATTTTTGATCCATCCAGTACCGCACTACACAAGCACGAATCTCTATATCCTAATTTACCTGTAATTCAGTCGCTTTCTTTCCACATAGAACGTATCACGTATCTGTCTTGTTTAAATATCTCATATTTATATTGTGCGTAGAAAACAACTTTTTTGTGAACATCAAACGACACGAATAAATAAATTAAAAATGTTCTTCTACAAGCCGCACTTGATATAATATATCTCTTCTGCCGATCTTACTAATAATACAAATAACATCTCATCTCATCTACTTTCCCTTGTACTATTCGGTTCGGTGACACATCAGTTCGACAAACCGCCTCAGGGCGTCCTTGTCCTGCGCTACCTGGGCGGCCTCCGTCCGAAGTAAGCCAAGCCTCTCCTCGCGCAGACTCTTATGTTGCTTCTTCCAACTTTACTTTGGCGGCGGGAGATGTTCATTTCTACTCAGTGCAGAGTAAAAGATACATCCCAGTCTTCTTTTCCCGGCCTCAACTTCTTTCAGCTTCGGAACATTCTCCACATTTGAACATATGATAGTCTTACTGGCACCGGGCAGTTTTAACCTATATCCGGTACCATTCGTCTAAGAATCTGATCTAATGAGTGTAACATCAGAGTGGAATATACTCTCAGTATCGCCCTGGTGGAAGACCACCATTCTGAATTGAAACGTTGCACGAAATGGCTTATAACCGTGTTTGGTGACCAGATCTGAATAGCCAGGTATTTCCCCACCTTCCTTTCCCCTATCTCCTTCCCCTCCCCAATACCTTCAGCCTCACAACATTCTCCAAATGGGGATGCCATAGTCTCACTGGCTCCAGATGGTTGGGAGCAGTTGGGACTCTTGTGCGGTATACATATATAAAAAAAAATTTAAAAAGTTCAAAAAGGCATTGTTTTTAGATTTGTCCAGAAAGTTTTTATTCTGTCAGAATAAGTACGATATTTTTACGAAACTTTTCTTTTATTTCTGACAATTTGACGTTGACTCCTCGTTAAAATATGAAAGGGGTCTCTTTACTTATTTTAGAATCTGATTCAGCGTTGTTTATCTAATACTAACTGAAAAACCCGTTGTTGCCAGGGTAAATGACTAAGTTTAAGTAAAGTTTTGAGATTGTGATGTATTACTCCTACCCCTACCCCTAACCAATAATTTTTCTCTGATTTTGAACGGCAAGCGTGCAAAATTTCGTCAAGCTCAGGAAAAAACTGTAGATTTGCATAAAAAAACAACACACCTATCCACCGACAGGCAATCTTACGTATATATATATAAAATACTACATATATAGATAGACATGACAAAAATATGCTGTTCAGATTGCAGATATGACAGTTTCTCTATAAAATAGTAACGTCAAAGACCGTATATGAAAATTCACGCTAATAGATTCGATTACATCTTCTCAAAAAATTAATTTCATTTTCATTCTGTATCCCTATCAGATTCTGCTGGGTGGGCGGATTTTACACAATCGCTACCAGAAATTCTTTCGCCATTTTCGAGGCAAAATGAAACGGGTTCTCGTTGAAGGCAGCTCTGAACCCTTCCGGATTTACACAGAGCTAAGAAAATTTCCTGCCTCAAAATTGCCTCGAGATGATAGGCAATTCATCTGTTTACCTCCGATTCTGCCGAACCCGCTTTGTGGCGACTGCTCCATATTATACTCCGGTTAAAGCTCCTCATATGTTACGAATGGGCCATTGTGCCACTATTAGAGTTTATAACATACAATTTACATGATAATGCAAAATGTACTAACTTTAAGAGCATGATGTCAGCTTATTACGTATGTTTTCACATACGCATGAAAACATATTATCGTTACCCAGTTTCTTTTGGTGTAATAAAACAATAGTCAGAAATATTTCTAAATATTATATTAATATTAACAAACAATTAAAGCGCTTTGCAAATATATTTTGGACGACAATATATTAAACAACAACAAAAACCAATCCATGAACAGCAGAATTATCTTTTTTTTTTAACATGCCCTGGGGAAAAGTTTAGGCTCCGGTATTTAATTATAGTATAGGCTAATGACACAAGTTATTAAAAAAATTTATTAACGTTATTTATATTTAGTCAATTCATTAAAGAAATTTTGACGAACCCAGCTTTCTCCTCATCAGTAACATATATATACATATATTAAATAAAAATTGATTGAAATTGGAAATTCTATTGATTCTTGAAAGAATCTCTTCTCATTGACGCGATCTTCACCACTGCCTGAATTTATTTAAATATCTCTGAATTTATTTATTTTTTTATTTTTAGTATATTTCTTCATTGTTTTACAAATATTAAATAAGTACCTGTAATTTCTCTTACGTATTAAATATAACATGTTTGTAATTGTATTAGAAATTAAATAAAAACATTATTATTATTATTAATAAAATATATGTATGGTTGAGATTTTCACAGTGTGAGATGTACAATAATTTTCTCGGTTTACCTGCGTAATGTAGTCCTTAGAAGGACTTTTTAACTCCTGAAGTTTCGGACAAAACACACTGTTCATCTTCAGAGGCCTTATGTCTTGACTTTTGTTTTGAACGGACACACGTAAGCGATCAGTTCAAAACAAAACTCAAGACATTAGGCCTCTGAAGATGCACAGTGTGATTTGTCCGAAACGTCAGGAGTTCAAAAATCCTTCTAAGGACTAGATTACACGGGTAAATCGAGAAAATTATTCTTCATATATATATATTTTAATATAAATACATATAAAATATTTAACAGTACAGATACATCTTAATAGCCAATTACAAATATATATAAATTTATTTAACAAAAACTACCCAACTCAATAGAGAAAGATTTCTCGTATTTGAGTTGGGGAGCAGCGCCACGTAGCGACGGTAATATTGTCTGAACTCCGTCAATAATCTTAATTATTCTAGCAGAGCAAAAATCTAGGTTAATGAAGCAGTAAAAGCTGTCAAACGGTGAGCTCTGACGTAATGAAAGTAGTGCAGATTTTTGCATCTGGAATTTCCACGTCAACGTCACTTTTTTTTACCACTGCACACGAGCTATAATGCATTTAATGATTGGTGTTCTTTTTTCTTCTTATTTTTTAATTGGTGTATAAACTATGAACTTATAGTACTAACACGAGAAATAGTTGAAAACTACAGGTATGAAAATCCTCTAACGTTAACATTTAGACTAATGAATGTTCATATAATAGCTATTTTTTTTGTTGCAATATGCGAATACAAAATATTGTATTATCTCACTTAAAAAGTCCATCACCCTTTACAATTTTCTTCTCCCTCTCAGTAGCATTTCACCTTCAGCACTCAATACACCTTTTATACTTTCATACACGTTTATTACATAATGTAACATTTCATGTGCAAAGCTATAAACTAGAAGTAAAGTGTTTAATATTCGGTCCCGTACCTCCACACCTCTCTCACCTTTCCAGATAAGACTATTACGTCGATCTTCATAACTATCACCGCCTCCTAGAACAGTTTTACTATTCTCACTGGCGCTTCGTATCACATAACGTGGAACTTGATTATATTTTGAGTTAAAGGTACTCCTGCAAACACTTTATCTTATATTTTGTTACTGCATAACTCCTCGGTACCTATTGTGATGTCTGCACAGTTTAAGCATTTAAGTATGGTCGTAAAGCAGTTAAATTTCTTAAAGACTCTAGTTTCTAAAGGAGCTCGTCCCTCAGCGACGGGGGTTTAATCTTACAAAGTTAATATCATATATATCGTACATAATCTTTTGCTCTTTTTCTAACGTCACTCGATGATGCTTTTTTCTAGGTTTTAAAAGCTAGAAAATTACTTCATTTTATTAATTATTAGCACTCTGATGGGCTTTTACATATTTTTTTTGCATTATATAAGATTTAGTGCATGATACAGAAAGTAAAGAAAGGTTTTTAAACATATGAAACATATGAAATACAATATACAGAGAAGCCATTGAGGTGATTTTCCCACGAAAACGGCGCTATGGAAGTGATACAATTATTATTATTATTATTAAAATAAAAGCAGCAAGTTTCTGAAATGCAGAAAAAACAAAAATATTAAAGTGAAAATGAAAATAGTAATAACCTGATATGATGTACCTACATTATACATAATATGCATGTGCATAGTATATATTATATAGGATGTTTTTTGAGAGGTTTGGTTTTTAAACATTTTTTTTAAATTTTAATTTGAATACCTCTAAAAAAAATACCCGGTTATAAGTACATGATATGGTTAAAATAAAAGCAACGTGTTTTTATATTGATGATAACATAAAAATGTGCATCAATATAATATAGTGCATGATACGTATAAATAACCTTTAAACTATTGTTAAAATTACTTCCTCATCAAAGGTTTCTTTTTTAACACAGTACTACTTTATGATTTGCCATAATTATAATATCATATAAACACATAATGTGTTTATAGTCTTCACATTAATTTATTTATATTATTCCAGTGAATCACTTTGTTCTTCCGTAAAACCCCATAATTACCCCTTCTCCTTTGATCGGCCCCCACTCAAACACCTATATATTCGCATATGTCTATCATTATTTTATATCGTAGTTTAGTTTTAATAGATTCCTGACGAGGGAAGGGCACTTCCGAAACCGGTCGAGATTATTATTATTTTTTTAATTTAATGTAAATCAAATTTATTAATGTTATTTCGAAGTTCTGTAAGTATTTTTATTTTTTATTATTGTGACAGCTGTTTCGGCCCTCAAGGCCATTTTCAAACTGCGCCGAAAGAGATGTCACAATAATAAAATCTTAAGATACTTGCAGAACTTAATAATAAGTTTATTAAATTTGATTTACAGTAAATTTAAAAATAAATAAATTAAATGTAGTTCTACGAATTAAACACAAAAACAATTAATAAGAAATTATTAGATTAAATTGAAGTGGTTGAAAACAAATGTATGCGTTTATATTACGACAGATTCAATTTCTTACAATAGTATAAAATCAAATTAACACCCACCGGGCTAGTTCCAGAAATAGTTTACAAAACTCTCAGGCGTACAGTACAATAATAATGCATTGTACATTTTCTGAATACAAAAATATTATTTTTAATCCTATTACCTAATTATAGACATGGTCTTTGAAACACGGTTTTGATAAATTGTGAAGAAAACCTGTCATACGTGTTATTTAGGAAAATGTACAAAAAAATATATACGGTGGCAAGGAGGTTTGAAAAAAATAAATACAACAGCTAATAAAGCTCATTAAAGTACCGCTAGCAAATCTAGGCCCCGATGACCCGTGGGGGAATCGGACAAAAGCTCCTTTACTCATCCCTTCCTTCCCATCCTGCCCTTCCCGCCTTACTACTTTCCTGCCCGATAAACAGCTGGGGTATGTGGAGGCCTTTCGGGATTTATTCAGATCGGGAGCAAACAAAAAAAACACTTTGCGGGAGAGCTTTTCCCAATCGGATTCACTTTAAGCCCGCCGAAAGCTCCACTTGTGTTTTAATTTGGAGTCCTGGCTTTCGATAGGCGCTACGTATATTTTTTAATGAAAATAGTTCGGCTAATACATGGTTCGAAGTTCATTCAGCTCTGAATAAACATTTTTTACGCTACGCCAGATTTATGGTATAATACTGCAATTCTTATTCAGTTTCTTTAAAAGAACTCATTTTAAAGGGGATAGGGACATTTTAGAGGAATCATATATTTATTTTTAAAAAAATAATCGCATTGACTATTAGGCAATACTATAAATATAATATTTAAAAGAAAAATATTTTTTATGTTTTTAAAATTTACATAGGTTTAGCATATATCAAAATCACATCAGAAATACAACTTTTTTGTCTGTCCTACGTATGTGGTGGAGAAACACAATTGCAATCATTTCCCGGTACGTTAATTTTTAAAAACGTGCCCATGTTTTGTCATCCGCATTAAAAAAACCTAACTAAAAAAAAGTATTAAAGTTAGTGTTCATGAAAAAATTACACTCCACCTGAGGTATTCTTCTCTGCATTTTATAGGAAATCCTTAAAAAAAAATTAAATATTCAAAATTTATAATATTTTGGAAAACACGTCATATTTCTGATTTGATTTCAGTAAAGCTTGTGTAAATTTTAGAAATTTTTAATAAATATTTTTCTCTTTGGAATAATATGTGTACCCATATTGCGATATAGAGGTCTATCACAGTATATACAAATTATTTTTGTTTAGAATTATCACAAAATCCTTCTCTGATGTTTCTCTCTTTCTTAAAAGTAACCCCGACCATCAGACGGCTTAAAAATATTTTTATCATACGTTTTTAAAGATTTTATGTTAAATCATATCTTAACGCTGTTTTTTTTTTTTTTAACTTCCGTTTCATCTTTCATGATGTTTTGAAGATACCGATATGTTATTTTTCATCCCACACCCATATAAGATACAAAAAATTAAATCGATTTCATATTTTGACGGTCCTGTGTTCAAGGGTAAGGTCCCCGACTACGAATCCGGATGTCGGTTAGAATCCTGGAGTGCTAATGTAAAATTTACTTTTTCACATATAATTCATATTAAAATAAGATCTGGTCTACTTGTGGTATGTTCCAGAGTGGTGGATAGTCTCAGTATCGTCCTGGTGAAAGACCACCATTCAGAATCTAAACATTGCTTGAAAAGGTTTTAGCCTTGTTTGATGACCAGATATGAATAGCCAAGTACTCCCCCAATTTACTCTCCCTCATCTCTTTCCACTCATACCATTCAGCTTCACCAAATACTCCAAATGGGGATGCCAATAAAAAATAAAAAATTACATTTTTTACACATCGTTGTTGGTAGAAAAAGTTTTGCACAAATTCGCACGCCACCTTTCTACGGAAAGAACTAATGGCTTATGCAGTGACCCAAAAATCTCGTTGATAAAAGCATAGCGATGAGGAAGTAATATTATTTATAAACCGATTATTTGTTAAATATCCGTAGGTGGAAGACAGATTCGCTGTCGCCCTGGGGAGGTACCACCGTCCCTGATGGTTCCATGAATTTATTCGTGTTACTATATCTTGGATTGCCAGCCGCGCTTCCCCGCCATTAGAGATTTCACTGGGAATAAATTATTCGAGTTTATAGGTACGCTCATATAATAGCGAGCTAATCGGGTTTCCAAATTGCCTTCGTCGACGCGGGTTGAGTGAACTTTGAAGATGAGGCTTGACGAAAGAGGACTTGCTGAGCGTTTCGAAAGGTGAGTATGCATCTATTAGGATTTTGTTCTTCATGACTAATGTGTGCATTTGTTCCTTGTTACAGGTTCACACAATGCGCTCTCGAGGCTTTTAAAGACAATTTAATACGAAAAAGATAAAATAATGATATCATTGGACTACTTTGCGGGTCAAAAGTATGTGCTGCATTGAACAGTGTTGAAAATAATTTGTTACTAAGTTTAAAAAATGTGATAAAAATGTGTAAAAAAAAATGTGCGGCGAGTGGCGCTACGAGCCGCCCGCTCGCACCCCCGCCCCAGGGTAGACACTGCAAGGGGATAAATCCATTCCAAGTGCAACGAAAATCATATCAAACGAGATGAGTTGATTGTTACATACCACGGTATTCAAACAGATTTGCAGCATATCAGTGGTGTTATCGAAAAGAATTCAAAGTATTTATTATCCGTTAAATTATAAATGTTAAAACTCTTGATAAATAAAGTGTTGTTCATAATTAGTGAAAATCTAGATAATTTCTGACGAAATAATACTTATGTTATTATGAGCTCATTTTCTCTTGTAAATGTGTCGAGTTGATGGAAAGTTGTCTATAAGTGCTATGTAATGGAGGGCCAAGGCCATATGGACGGCGAAGGCTTAGGAGCGGTGGCCCTGGCAGGAATGGGGGCGGCAGGGTATGACGGCCAGTCCGACTACATCATCAGTGACTACATGGAACGTCTCGGCACCCGTCTCAACATCTTGGAAACTGAACTCAAGTATGCGTGGCGGGCTCTTGATCTCTTGTCTCAAGAGTATATCAAAATGTGGGAAAGGCTAGAACGCCTCGAAGGGTTGCTCTGTGAGCAACAGGGGGTGATAGCTCACCTCTTGGACTTCTACACCGCAGAAAGGAGCACACCGGCCTCTCGGTTGGGGCAACTTGAAGTGATTCGAGAGATTTTGGGAAACGGGACAGTTGAAGATGGTCTTGAAGAAGGTGTCGAAGCAACTGGAGTCACGGCTCGCATGTTGATAGACGTCGATGTGGATCCTGATGATATGCAGCTCGTCGTCCCAGATTCCGATGAAGCATTTTATAGGAGTCTGAATCGCGCTTATCGAGAGGACTTAGTCTGCAATGAGCCTTCTCGGCCATCTTCCCAGTTGGATATGATTTGGGAAGATCCGGAAGATTCGGAAGATCCTCACGCTGTTAAGGATGAGGTACGAGAATTAATGGAACAGGCTTTGGAAGACGAAAGACAAGAAGTGTTTAGTGCGATGGACTATAAAGACTATCGTGGCAACTCTCCTTGTGTCAGTGAAAGGGACCTGGCTCAACTCTCTAGACTGAGCTCAATAGACCAAATAGCCATAGAGAAATTACACGAATTAGATAGGTTGACAACAAAATTACAGAAAGATTCACAAGACCTCAAAGAACTGAAAAGTAGACTGATTAGTCCCCAACACGTGCAACTTAAGATGAGAGATGATAAGGAAGTGGATTCAAGAACGCTAGTGGAAGACGGGAATATTATTGATGAACAACTTCGTCAAATATATGCTGATTCTGAAAACTGGAGTTTTAGTAGCGGACCAAGGGGCATAGAGGAATTGATGCTGCTGGCCGCTAGTGCAGTTCCTGCTGCAATCCCCCAAGCCCCTCCCATTACTAATCGGTCTTCCTCACGCCTCTCCATAGCAGATAGTACCGTTAGTACTGACAAAGAAGTAGCGGATGCTATGGCAGGAGGATTTAGGTCTCCAAATGTCACCTCTCCCCGTCATAAATATCATGTAGAAAAATCTGCTACGACTGAACCCTACACAACCGTGACCGGCAGATTGGCGTATAACTCTGCTGCAGCAAATGTAGATGCCCATGCAAAACCCCCGAAATCTCCAGGAGCGCTCTCACGAGATAGATTTGATCTTTCGTACGCTTATGGAGAAACTGACTATAATAAATTGTACGGGAACAATTTCACATCCCAAAATATTCCTAATGAAGCTCTACTCAAAACTGCTGATAAACCTGCGTCTCCAACCTTATCAGTTCATAGTATGAGAACTCGTCAGGATGGATATATAGATTCTGCTGGCAGACTAAATATTCAACAACCCGATGTTAGAAATAACTCATCATCTTCACCAAGTCCTCCACCACCAGCTCCTCGAGATGGTGGAGAAACTTTTCTTATGCCTGAAAGCACGATGGTTCCAGGACCTCATCGAGGGCCATCTCCCGTTTACCTTACTGCAACTAGTCAACAAGCCACGTTAAGTGCTCAACATGATCACGGGAGACTTAGTCCTAGATCACCCAAATCTCCAAGGACATCCCCTAGGCACGCAAAAAAAGACCCTGCAAATATAGTACCCGCCAAATCTGATTCTGGCTTATCATCAATGAGTGGTTGGTCCAGTCTTGAAAAAAGTCCAGGATCGCCAAGAACCAATAAAGCCCCACCAACATCATCACACTTAAGCGAGCATCAAAAAATTACGCATCATAGGGCAGTATCACCAAATCCAGCTACAAATCAGCCATTGTATTCTGAAGCCAAAAGATACTCAGAAAATGATATGGATTCACATACGCATGCAAAACGAAGTAGTTCTACGGTCAATGTGGGACATCACTCTTCCGCATTCTCGTCTGTAAAATCGCCCCAACCTATTGAAAATGGCCTTGAGGCTTACGAACAATACATGTCAGAATTTTCTCAAGGTGGTACAATGGACGTCAGTTCAATCATCCGTAGGACCATGGGAGTTCCTGAGCCACAGCAAAACCCAGCCGTATTTAATGAATTTTATTACCGAAATGAGCAACCTGCCATATACTCTGTGGCTGGAAGTAATCGTCAACAAACATTCACTACTGTTTATACGTCCGGTTCATCAAATTTGCCCCAAAATTATCCTGATATCATTGAATCTTATAATGATCCCATGCTTGCTGCTCAAGCCTCACCCCAAAGATATCCACCAGAGCCTAATTACAGGGCTCAAACATTAGTTCACCCTCAACAGTCCGCTCAAGCACATGCTCAGGCTCAGGCTCATGCTCAGGCTCAGGCTCAGGCTCAGGCTCAGGCTCAGGCTCAGGCTCACGCTCAGGCTCAGGCTCAGGCTCAGGCTCATGCTCATGCTCATGCTCAGGCTCAGGCTCAGGCTCAGGCTCAAGTTCAGGCTGGAAAAAAACCCTTAACGAGGGGCGTATCCGTTGGTTCAATGCCTACCGAAGGATTAGCTAATCACGAAGGGTATAGGAATGCTATGCATCGAACAATGTTTCCATCCGGAAATATAACAGATGCGTTATCGTACTATCCAACATCGGCAAGGTATGACTCAGCCGCATTTAATTTACCAAGAAAGGACTATAATGACCCAGCAGCATGGTTGGCGTCAGATGGGTCTCAATTACCACACGATTCAACATCTAGTTCTATGGATACAACAGCCAGTATGACTTCACAAACTATGGCAAATAATATGCAAGCTACAAAACAATACCAAAACCAACTGCAACAAGAATATTTTAGACATCAACAAAGAGAATTTGAGCAACAAAATAATAATCAACCTATTTACCAAAATGCTCAAATGTTTCAAAACCCCGAAGAAGCTAGAGACCAACAAAATCATAGAGAGTGGTCTCAAAGAGAATATCAACAAGGCGACCAAGATTTAAGGAATAGAAATTTACTAGAACAGCAACAACAACAGCAAGTTGCAATGCGACAACAATCGGGGGAACAGTATTACAATACAAGCGGGCTTTTAGTATCACATTCGGGCTATCTTTCGATTTCGTCTGACTTAAAAAATGCTAAAACCCAAGAAAAGGTGACAAAAAAACCTAAAAGAGGGTCGTTGAAACAAGCTATGAGCTCAGTAAGTAGTTGGCTTCCTGATTTACACCTCCCAAAAAGAAATAGATCCCTCTCGTTGCCTTCTGGGGTAGATAGAGATGACGTTGTTGTTCAAAAGGCCCCCAAACCAGAACCAAAAGGAAGAGGTACAGGACCGCTACCAAGGAAAAAGAAAAAATATCCTTTAGTAGCAACTATGTCTGGAATTCTCCAAAAAGCAAAGAGAAAAACAAATACCAGTAGTCAATCTCTCTCTGATCCTGAAACTTCGGAAAACGAGTGGTCAGGTGGTAGATCTAGCGCTCAATCCGAGGATAGTGATAGTGTATTTTCTGATGCCCCATTAGACGGTAGTATGTTTGCAAGAATCGCATCGAATAAAAAACAAAGAAGGCTTAGTCAACAAGAAAAAATGGATCAACAGCAAAAAATGCAACAGCAACAACTTCAACAACAAAGCCAGCAGTTAGCTAGAGTTCAATCCCAAAATAATTCTCAACCTCAATTTGAATTAATGTCGCAGTCTCAAGAGATACCAGAAAATGAACAATTGGTAATGAGAGATTCGCCGCCCAAAAATGTTGAAACAGTATCAAATTATAGTGAAACATCGCCCCCTCAACCAGTTTTTGCACAAATTAAAAAACGGCACTCAAAAGATAGAGATCAGTTATCTGATGGCCACAAAACAGAACCAGAAACAGACTTGTCCGACAATGCTCCTGGTGAAGAAGAGGGAAATAAAAGTTCTGGTAGTCAGAGCGGTTCTTCTTCTATTTTCGCTACAATTGGAGATGTCAAAAGGAGAGAAGGTTCTGATGAATCGGGTGGCGAAAGCAGATCGTATGGTATGAGTGGAGGCTCAATGGAATTTGCTGTATCTCGGGCACTTGGAAAGTATCGTTTGCGGCAGTCATCTTCCATTTCAGACGATCAAATATGCCTTGATGATCCAGCACCAAAACCAGATGATTTGGCAACATTTGATGAAACTGAAGAAACTGTAAAAGAAACACATAATGAACCCGAATTTAAAACCACTCAGCACATTGTAAAACCACCCGAAATTGTTAGATCTTTATCCGTTGAAGAACCATCGCCTATTCCAGAAGGAAGTCCATCAGCACAGAGTATCAGAAGTCACTCGAATAGATTTATGCCAAGGCATCAGCAAAGCTTAGACGTCCCATTTTCAAGACATGACGATGAAGACAATAAAAGTACTCACTCATGGAGGAGTGGGTCCAGAGTATCCTCAAGAAGGCAAAGCACCGAAGATAGCATTGACTCAGAAGACGAATGGTATTGTTATGAATTAAGAAAATTGGAAGAAATGGAGCGTCAATCCGTAATGGATTTAGATAGAAACGAACCTCTGACTGAAGAACCTGAATATGAAAAAGATTCAAGTCCATTTGAACCTGATGAAGATGTCAAAGAAAAAATGTCTTTCGTCCTAAGAGAACTCAGAATAAAAAGAAAACCAATTGAGGGTGTTTTAACAGTAGATGATATGAAAAGAGAAACTATACAACAAACAAAAAGACGTAATAGTAATAGTAGAAATCAGAGCCCTTTAACTGCTCCCAAATCTGCGTACGCGGAGTTTGCTAGAGTAACAGACTATCAAACTTGGAAGGAAGCTGACGAACTTAAAGAAGCAGAAGAAGTAGTCGAAGAACCAGTTAAACCAGAAGAAAGTGATATAGAAGAAGATGACCATGATGATGATGGCGACGAGTCTTCTGGAGAAACTTCCGGGCCAGACAGTCCTGGAGAACAGAGTGCAGATGAGCTGGATGATGAACCAGTGGCAACATTTTCACTCTCTCAGCCAGCGTCACAGGATACAGATCCAACATCTCCACCACCGCAGAAAGATGGACCTCTGGGCAGCAAGTGGAAACTGCTCAAAACTCTGAAGGAGCGGAAGGCGGAGGAGAAAAGCAACCAGGAGACGGCGCAGGCTGCAGCGGCTACTGAAAAAGATAAAGTTAGTACAAGCGTTAGCTACCTTATGCAAAAATTCTACGAAATAAGGGTCAAGAGCTAAAATTGTTAGGCTCATAAGTAAAAACTAAGTTAAATATTTACATATGCTTAAGCTGTAGTAGTACTTCCATGACAGTAATTGAAAAAATAAATAAATTCAACAATCATAAAGGTAAAAAAAAATTCTGCTCTGGTAACGAGTGCATGTCTCTGAAATGTGGTAATGTTTATCTTGAAACCCCAATTTCTTCTGCAGAAAAAATGCTTAAAGATTCGATTACTTCATAAAGAAGACTTTACTAAAATAATGTTTCAATCATGCGAACTAGATTAAAAAAATGTATGAATAAAAAATCACCTGTTTTTTCTCTATAATGACTAATAATGCATAAACACATTTTTTCAACAGGAGAATGGATATGTAATAGATACAATATAACCATTGTATGAAGGCCTAAGAAATTATTCGTATGTTTAGTCTATAAATATGTTTATTTGTTGTTGTCCTTGACATACTTAATTATTTAATGTATTATTATTACTATTTTATTAAGTAATTTGTTATCTATCGTACAAACTCATATCATCTCGACCAAAAAATCTTTACCGTCTAAAAATTCCATATATCTTATCATGTAACAAACTAAATCCATCCAATCTTCGCTTCCACGAGAAAATACATAATATTTACTACGCAATAAAAAGTTAAATTTCAAGCTGTTCCTCAACATTGCCATTTCCATATCAATATTGGAGGTTCAGAATTTATACCATTATTTCAAATCATTACCATTGCATATCACTCATAAAGCTTTCATTCTATACAACAATAGCAAATTATACATTTTTTCTTTATATATGTCTCATTCAAAAATAGTATTCCAAAATTCATTATTTCAGGACGGTATGTAAATGATAAATTTTAATTTATTTCTCACAAGGAGTATAATTATGTATTTAAATGGCGTATTTACCTAAGAGTATTAGTGGATGATATTAGATTTAAAAGAACATTAAAGTTTGATCAACGTAGTTGATGGTTTTTCCTTGTAAGTTGACCGCGCGCCGTGCCGTGGCGATAGAAACTATTTATACAAGAATCCATTTAATAGCATTGTGAATTGTGTGAAGGTCTGTTTACTTGCAATTGAAACAATATTGTTATGATATTTGATTGAAGCATTCGCTTTTAAATGAGTACTTAAAAACTCGTAGGAAAATGATTGTGTTAGCTTTAGATATAGCGGTGCTTTTTTATAGGTAATAGTAGGTGATGTACACATAGAATGTTTAGTTTGCACTCTCGGTGGGGAAGTTAACGATGAATATTATGATAAAGTACTCCATAGATCTTAGACAATTTTATACAAGATTAATTAACTCTGATAAACTTTTCAGCGGCTAATTATTAACAATTGTTTTATTAGTGTCATTTAAATAATATTTCACTGTGAACTTGTTAAATAAATTACATCTTAGTCTTAAGTTTAAACAAATACTTGTGTTCTTGTTTGATTCCATTACAGCGTCTACAATGTATATTTTAACTGGAATATTGAAATTTATAGAGTTTTTCCTTTACTTTCCCCATATTCAAATATTGTATTTCTGAAATGAATTCTCACGGAACGATCACGTACATTTCGTAGTACGTTTTTTATAAAACAATACATTTCATTTAAATCACGAGTAATTAATGTTAGCAGGTTGTTTGTGTCGAGAATGTTGGTAAATTGATAAGATTCATGAAACTCATCTCCTCTGAGACAACTGCAACGAAAGTGGGATATAGCGCTTCAACAAGGATGAATATTCATTGTTAAAATGAATATAATGCATCTCACCCCTTTATCCCGGCAGCTTTAGCAGCTCACTTTCAGTGAGATTTATTTGTGTTAGAAAACTTGCCAACGTTCTCCTTTTTAAGTTGGTATGAAGCAAAGTCTTAAATACAATCTTATTGTGTTTAACGTCAAAAGAGGCGCAATAGCTGTGATCAGCTTTTTATTATATCCATATCATTCAGAGTATGAATATGCGATCAGTTGGCAGGTGAAAGTAGACGTCATCACAACTTACCTTTCTCTTAGACATAGTTATTAACAGCTGAAAATGGTGCATAAAACCGTTTTTCAATTCCTTTCATCTAAATCAATTCTTTTATATCTATGGATAAGAATGAATAAAACATGAAGGAATAAAAGACTTTTGTTTACGAACCAAACGTATTGTCTGCGACCAACAGCTCAATACATATTTATATGCTGACTGCATCCAGAGAACTTTTCTAGATATACCATTATTGGTATCAGTGTTATAAATTCAGACTCCGACCATATCTTTTGGATTGCAGCTCCGGAGATATCTCTCTTTTGTATTCCAACAGAATCCTCCGTAAAATATCAGAATTATTTCAGTTAGAAGGAATTGCATTGAAATCGAGATAGAAATTTGGAAATTTGAGAAAATTGAAGAAACAATAATACCTTTCATTATATTTTTTACCAGAACAACTTGTTTTCGTATAAATTTATATTTATTCTTAGCGGAAAGCTTTCATTGTGACAATTCTATCGTAGGTACTGTAATTAAAACAAGAAAGAAATTAAATTGCCAGAAGTTAGTAATTATTTCGGTTTTTTTTTTAATATAAAATACCCAATGCGTCTCGTACAAGAAGAAGGTACTCCAAAGTTTTGTTCGAAGGAAACAACTTCGGATTGGGTTTCGTTTTCGGAATGTTCTAAAAAGAAAATATTTTGTTGTTTCAGAATTCATTTCAGAAAATTCTTAAAATTTGATAACAAAGAAGACAAAAATATTTGTGATTGGAAAATATTTTGAGTGCTTCGCTAACCTTGTAAAAATAGAATGAAAATGAAGCGTAAGAAATGGAATAATCAAAGAAAACCGTAAACTAAAAATGTGAAACAATGCATTCATTGCGATAAAATAAAAATACTATCCTTTCTATCTATTTTCTTCTTTTTTTAAATATTGTGATTTTTATATAAAATCTTATAATTTAATATTCATATGATTTTTAAAGCTCATTGTAATCTAAAATAAATAAATAAGAAATGGTTTATAATCAATCATTAATGATAACTTGCTTTGTGTGACCCCGTGTAGAGGGCATTTTAGTATCTCAAAATGGGTAATTAATTATAATAAGAATTAATTATTAAAATAGATAAATTATACACCTAGTCCATTGCGGAGTTTTTCACCATAGTTCAATGAGTCGATTGTTTAATTTTTTTAAATAATTATAGCATGCTTTGAAAAGTGTAAACTGCACCGCTTAAGTGATTAGAATCATGTCAAAGAAAACACTACGTTGGCCTATAGCAAACATTCCTCGAAGTTCATGTCTTCAATGCGTGAAAACTCTCCATTGTATCAGGCTCGTATGACCTAGTCACTAATTCTGTGCTGCTATAAACTGTCATAAGAAAAATTGAAGCCATTGTAGATGTTGTTTTTCTACACCAAAACATATGGAGAGGCTGATTAAACTCTGTGAGATTGATTTGTGAATAAAATTGACTTACATTGTTTAGCATAAGAGGAGCATCTAGTGTTTTCTTTATTCAAGGATTAAAAGGATTTGCACAGTTGTCAATACTAGATAAGTTATTTATTAAGGGTTAAATGCCCCCAAAAATTGTAAACTTTGTTTAAAAATATTGTATTTTATGGTTTAACGGAAAGTAAACATGAACCGTCAATTAAATACAATAAGCAGAAGCATTTTAATAGTTCTTCATTAAAACATAAGAATTAAAGCTGCATAAATTTTGAATTGTAATCAAAATATTAACATTCTGTGTATATCGACTGACATTAATAAATAAATAAAATAAAAACAATGTTATTTTTCACTCTTTTGGTTTACATCAATAAAAAATATTAAAAAAACTTTTTTTTGTAACATATTATTACTATTACCTACCATTATAAAATGCAATAACTTGTTCTAAAACTTTTGTTACAATAAAACGATAAATTTTATATAAACCAATAGGTCATGTCGTTTTTCAATTTTCTACTTGTAAGTTTTTACTACAATTCCTTACTGCATAACAGCATTTATTATAATATGTTATTTAACTCAATCGTCTATTATGTAATAACTGAGCTTCTAAAAACTATTATACAATACTTCCATTACACCAATATTGACTTAAACGTACCTATAACTAAAAAATAATAATAATTCATTGTATTCCGATTTGTAGACTTTAGCTAAAAAAATATGTTCCTACTCGTATTCTCAATTTACGAAAACAATACATAGTGTTTAATTTACAGAATAAACTAATTATTTATTTACTGTAATCGTAAGCTTGATTATATAATCAAAATATTAATGGCCTATTAAAAAAACTATATACCTTCCTAGTATTCCTTCATTATTTTTTGACGTTATAATTAAAGTCACATTGAAAAATGCAATTTTTTTTTTTTTACATTTTCAAATTCTTTTATATAATAAAGATTTTTACTTTGCTTGAAAACTAACCAGTACTTTAAAATGTATTAACTGATTGCTTGAAAAAATTAAATTATTTCGATCAAAGCACGGACAATTAAAATGACACAAAATTATGAAATTAGATACTTGTTCGTCACATAATGTGCATCGTACTAATTTAAAGGTTCTTTAACTGTTAAACTCATAAAAACATGGAAGGAACAAGGATGATACTCGTATTAATTGAGAAAATTGAATGTTATAAACTAAAGAGTGTTGTTAAAAAATTTATGTCTAGTGTCTGTGCATCGAAATGCTTTATTGTGATTGTTCGGTTTTATTATTTCAATAACAGATAATTGTTTTAATGAATTAATGTTATAATTTTAAAAACAACAGTGTAATAACTTTAGTGCTTTAGATGTGATACGATGTCAATTGAAAGCAATCATGTTACAATAAAATTTTATTCCTTTTTATTATAAATTTTGATTTTATATTTTCTTCATCTTTGCGAAATGTTAATCATATTGAAATCGTTTATTGAAATATAGAAAACGCTTTGATATAAAATGCAATTTTGTAAAACAGAACGTTGTTATTTGCTTTATTGACCAAATAAACTGAACAACAGATTGTAAAATAATCCATTAGTGGTACATTTGAGTGCAAAATGGCTTTGTCGTCATTTAAAAAGCGTGAAAATTCAATATAACCTATCGCAAGGATGAAAACAATTGTTTTTTATTTATTTATTTATTTCCTGTTGATTAATTTTACTTTTTTATTTTATTTTTAAGAATGGCGCTGGAGGATCAGGCGACTCGAGCGGACGAGCAAATGGGTGAGTTTTATAAATTTTTTTCATTGTATTTTTGTAACGTATTAAATTATTTTAAATGATAATTGATTGATGCAACTCTTCTAAACATTTTCGTCAAGTAATAACCATAAGTCAAGTGAATCAACATCTTAAGTAAGAAAGTGTTTTTGGAAAACATATCAAATATTAATATCTTTAAACGAGTAACATAATTAAAAACTGGTGCATATTCAAAGTAATGGTCAAACGTGAAAAATCAGATTCCCTACTGTGAAGTTATATTTGTTTAGTTTTGAACTGGGTAATGGAAAAACTTTTTCGGTATAATTCCTAGCTTATGAAAGCATTTACAATTTTTTTCACAGAAAAATCTGTGGTGAGCAGTTTCAGTTTGACAAAAAATTCAAATTACCCGTAAAATGGTCGCAAAGCTGAAAATCTGAAAGATTAAAAGTAAAAAGCACGTTTCACTTAGTCATCCAGCATATTTCCTAGAGCTTCTGGAAATTCTTTGATAATTTCTAGAATTCCCCAGATACCTTCAATTGCATACATTAATAATCGTTGCCTTACTGCATTTTTTTAAGTTACGAGTATTGGAATATATTTGAAAACAGACAAAAGCGAGTTAAATAAATTATATTTTCAGGATGTGGCAAGTTTTTACTTATTGGAGTATCTTGTACTTAAATTAAGTTCATTTTTATCTCCAGAAAACTTCTTTTGTCATCTATATAGACCTAATTAAATAGAACCTCTTTGCAAAGTCCGTAATTTTTTTGGATCAATTGGACCATATTAGAACTCAATCACCCAACAACCGTAAAATAGGATCATGTCAGAAAAAAAAAATTATTAAAGGGGGGCGCTATATAAATATCTTTTTTAACTTTTTTAGAGAAGAAGCTAAACGCTTGAAAAAAATGTAGGTAACCAAAGCATATTCCAGATATTTTTGGTGGAAACTAGTTACCTTATTAACTCAAAATACGAGCCTCCAAATATATCGCCTAATCCACACCTCCAGAACCTACCCAGCCATTTACATTGATTAAATAAACAACTCATAATAAAATACAGAAATTCCTAAGGCAGTAAATTATTAATTTAGCCGAATTATTCCAGAATGAGGCATTAAATTTTAAAATAACAAATAGACTGTCCTATTTCCAAAGTATAATAATACTTTTAAGGCTCTTCTAATTTAGTTTAATTAAGTTACCGCACCTGACCCACTTTTCTTCGTGAGAAGAACTTTCTCTTTTAAAGTTTTCCGGGACTTTCAAGTCTTAAATTGGCAATAATTGCTATTCTTTCCGCTTTTTATTACCCACTTTCGAAAGTGAATACTTCTTAGGAATTCATATAATAATAAATGAAACGTTTACTTAAGAAAATCTCGTAATACCAGCATTAAGCATGCTGGTTCAAACATATATGCAATTTTTTTATGTATCTCTGATATACATTTAATTGTATTGTAATTTTTGTCAAATTTTACGAGCATTGTTTATGAGATAACATTATTTAGGTACAGCCTCGTGTGTATTTTTTTTAGGGGTACCCGTGTGACCTTTACAATATAAGTCGTAAGACCTTTAATCCAATGGGTCATCGACTCGGCTAATCAAATTGGAAACGAACAACAAAAGTGCACATGAAATGAAAACCTTAGGGTTTTACATGTAAGAATATTTCACACGCTACATGATATAGTTTTAAATTAATTGACTCTGGACGCAGTGGTCACGGGATTGATACCCGGCCATGAAACATTAAATATATTACGGCGTTGTATCATAAATAGAAGTCTTTTGTAATTTGAGACATTTGATAGAGTGTTTTATTTAAATATGTGACACTTCACCGGAGCGCCCTGTCTGTACAGATCACATACAGGGGAACCATATCGCCGCCCGATTGGGCAACGCTTTGAGGCGGAATAATTAGGGGAGTGTAAGAAGAGATTTGTTAGTGCGGACTTTGAAGAGGCCCGGATTAAATGTAGGAGGAAAGACATATGCTGGTAGCTCATTCCACATACAAGCCGGCTTACATAAAAAACGAGTCGGTGAAACGTCCGTTCTCATGAAACCAACATCAATGGTGAATGGGTGTTTTCCTCTCGTATCAAGCATGTGCATCGGCATTAACGGATCAACGCTACTAGCTCCTTCGAGCAGGCTCCATTATAATATCTGTAGAACAAACTTAGCATACGGTCTGTTAACAGAATCAAGCAGGTTTATCAATAGTTGGGAGCTCCAGTCCTGGGGTGACTTCGTAATTCAAGTTTTGGGTGTATTTGAAGTTTGTATGGGGTTAGTCACTATTAAAGAATCTCCTAGACGCCTAGTTTCTTGGAAGCCAGATTTACTTTAGCTAATTTATTCTCGCCAGTTGTCTCCTATAATTAACTACTAATAATTAAAATATTAATAACAATATTTTTTTTATTTAATGTAAATCGAATTTAATAGTGTTATTATTAAGTTCTACAAGTATTTTAGTTTTGAATTATTGTGACAGCTATTTCGGCGTTCAATGGCATTTTTAAACTATCCAATTTCAATTTTGATAATGCCTAAAATGATGTATTACCGGTGAAACCGATTTATTGAGAAAATAATTGTGATAATGGATTCTCTATTATTTGAGGTACTTACATTTGAAATCTGTTTTCCATGCATTAAATGGCAATATTTTCTTAATTGATTTATAATGACGTGAATACTAATGACTTATTTAATTGTGTTATATTGTTCAGGTCGTGTGAACATACTGAGAAGTGGGGAATAAATAATTTTCCTCTCTTTAGTAATCAATGTTTTGTTGGGATCATTCGTCCGTTTATTAATTTCCAATTGTTCAAGTAAATTTAATCTAAAACCCTTTCTATATGTAAGGGTTAAGGCTCGTTGTTGTCAAGCGGGACGTAATTAAATACTTGCAGAACATAATAATAATATATAAAATTTTATTTAATTATTATTTTTTTAATATTTTGGAGTTCCACAAATTAAACACAAAAACAATTAATATATTAATAATAATAATAAAACGTAATATTTCAATATATTTCATGTTTCGTTACACGATCCCTGTACATTTGTAATCCCCGTGCGACATTTTGAGAATCCGTTTAGTAAACTGGTTGACATTACCAACCTGAATTGAGCGATCAACTATGTTTAGTGACGAGTAACTAAAAGTACATATATCTGAAAATATGGACAGAGCTTCATTACTTTAATTACAACATATCTGAACAAATGTTGATGCATTCAACTAGTTAAATTGTGATAATAAATAAAACCTACACTTTGTTATAATCGCCCTATAAATAATGAAAGGTCGGAATAGGAAAAACTGTATGTATTACCATGGCGTACGTATAGCTAAAACGCCCTTAAACTGGGCTTAAGGCCGGCTGAACTATAAGATTGATGAACATGTGCGTAAGAATCTAATAAGTAAAGCCGCAGTTCGGTTTCTCTTCCGCGGGATCCCACCGACGGGAAAACGGCATTTCACCGGACCAGGATATCGTACATCCCGTCGATGTGCCACGCTGACATCGGAACCGCATCTTTTGATTCCCAGTATCTAGATAGAATAGTATCTTCGTGAGCGGGGTCTCGCCGAAGTGCCGCTTTCCCGCCGGCGGGATCCCTGGGAATGAATTCCGAACCAAGGCTTTAGACGGAATATGTTTTCATATTTTCTAGTCACGTGTCGGAATGTTTCAATAATAAAAAAACTAAAACAATTACAGAACTTAATAATAACATAAAAACGCACATTCTTAATGCCTCGATCACGGGAAGCGATTTCATCGCTACTATTTGAATAGTAGCGTCGCTTTGTGTGACAAGGTCTCAATTAACAGTTTGTAAGCATTCGCGCGATTCGATTAGAACATGTTCAATTCTGATCATGATAAACGCGCAATTTTTGCGATCACTGGACCTAGTTGACAATGTCACCTCTTCGCCGCTACACGGCGCTAGTATCGCCTCATCTGACATCTCAAATCTCTAGTCGGTAGTTGTTGAATATTTTTACTTTGTTTCATGTATTTTTCGACATGTATGATATTTTACTCGCTACTACTTACGCTGTTTTAATAGATCCGTGTGACCGCATACTAGCGGATACAATAAGTGGCGATAATTCACCTCGACATCATAGCAGCATCGAAATCGCTCCGTGTGAACGTGGCATAAGTGTGTGTTGCTTGGGTCAACTCTAATTGCGCTATGTACTCGTATATCTTTCCAAACACATCAACATTGTACGTTCGTTACAAATACGTACGTTAAAATAAAGCTTATTGGGCTGGATGTACCGTACTCGCAGAAACGTTTAACGGGGAGAGGGACGTAGGAGAGTTATTATTTATTAATTCAAAATAATGGTAATATTATTATGCAATACGATAAACATGGTGTTTTTAAAGAGAAAAATATTTTTTACGTTGTTTTAATTTGCATGAGCTTAGCATTTATCAAAATATAATCAGAAATATTAAACATTTCTGACCGTTCTACGCATGTTTTACAAAAACGTTTAAAAGGTTGAATATCCTTAAAAAATGCTGTGAAGGTTTTTCTGTAACTTGTCGATAAGAAAAGAACAGTGTGTAATTTAATTTTTTCATGAACACTACGTAACATTAATGTTTTTTTTTTTGTAATGCGGATTACAAATTTTTGGTTATGTTTATTTACAAAAACTCAACGATAAAGGATTAAAAATACTATTCTCAACTTTTAAATTCAAATTTGTATTTTAAATATTTTGTAAAAAATACAATGAGACGGTCAGAAAAAGTAATATTAAAAAGTAAATTTTGATAAATGCTAATTTATAAAATATTTATTTAATACTTTTCTAATTAAAAACATTACGTTTATCGTATGGCGTAATAATACTATTATTATTTTGAATTTATAAATAATAACTCTCCGACGTCCCTCTCGCCCTTAAATTGAAACATTAAACGATTTTAGTTTCGTGAAATTTCTTCGTTAGGTTTCACTGTTTAGTAGCAATAGAGACAGATTGTATAAATCATGTGTTTAGGGCTATTAATTTCTGGTAAAATCCGCTACTTTAGAAACTGAAATAGCAAATTTAACGGCAGATTTGCACCAGGGGCCACTGAAGCTGAAATAGATAGACCATATTATAAAGGGATGAAGCATGACGTTGAAATAATAATAATATTTTCAAGCATTTTTCTTCATAATCCTTTGTGTGTATATATATATATACACTTTTTTTATTGTTACCCGTCTCAAAACAGGCATCGTCTAGTGAGAGGGGTAAAGTACATGTAAATGTTTAAAATTATATACAAATAAACGCCCGGGATGCCGGCAATGAAATGAAAAAAATATATCATTAAATATATCGAATATGTACTCACGAATGTATTTAATTTTTTTTCAAAATATTTTTTAAAAATATGAAAATAGAAGATGATACAGAAAAGAAAAAGATTTGGATGCGAATCGAACTCGGGACTCCATTGGATTCGGGTATACTATTCTACCAATTGAAATAATTCAGCCACTACGTTTACCGTAATTTTCATTATTCTCATCCTTCCAGAAAACTAATATAATTCTTTTAATTTTTTCAGATATTGGCATGATTTTGAATATATGTTAAGTGAAACGGGTTATTATTATCTTGAATATATTATTATTGAATATATTCTGTATACTTTTATAAAGAGTCAATAGATGTATCATATAAATAAAAAGTCGGATTCTAATCCGAGACACTATTTAGTTTGTAATTGTGTTCAGGTAGAACTTTGTAAACATCATAAAGATAATCATTGGAGAAGATAATATTAACATAACCTAAATGAAAGATGAAACCGGATAAAAGGACAGAAACTAAAAATATTTCAGTCGCATCTGGGACTCGAACCTGGGTCTTCTGCCTATCCGGGGCAACGCTCAACCGACTTAGCTAATGAGACAAGTTCAATTTGTGTCATCTTCATCGATATCATATCTCAAATTCAAGATTTGTGAATATTATCTTCCATTGTTTAATCTCATATTATTGGCAGCTATTTTTATGATGTTTACAAAGTTCTACCCGAACTCAATTGCAAACTTAAACAGTGTCTCGGATTTACATCCGACTTTTTTATTTACATGAGACATCTATTGACTTTTTGTAAAAGCCTAAAGAATTCAATTTTTAATTATTAATTATTATTGAGATTTAAGAACCTTATCGTAATATTTAATCATTGGAGAAGATAATATTAACATAACCTAAATGAAAGATGAAACCGGATAAAAGGACAGAAACTAAAAATATTTCAGTCGCATCTGGGACTCGAACCCAGGTCCTCTGCCTATCCGGGGCAATGCTCAACCGACTTTGCTAATGAGACATGTTCAATTTGTGTCATCTTCATCGATATCATATCTCAAATTCAAGATTTGTGAATATTATCTTCCATTGTTTAATCTCATATTATTGGCAGCTATTTTTATGATGTTTACAAAGTTCTACCCGAACTCAATTGCAAACTTAAACAGTGTCTTGTCTCATTAGGGAAAAGAGAGATACAATATTAAGAGGGAGAGAATAATATGACAATAGAAACATGCAATAGAATATACCTAATTACATAGACGCTATGAAAACCAGACAATGAAGGTAACAGAACTTCAAGTAAGGTGGTGGATTATTTGAGGGGGGGGGAGATTAGGAGGGGTTGTATATTTCAATTGTTATATTCTTGTCTACTTCTTAATATTGTAGTGGTTTCACCACAGCTAGATAATGCCTTCAGAAGGCGAAGCAACCGTCACATGTAATAATATTTACGTCGCAGAACGATATCAGCTTTTTTCAGCTAAGAAATTCTGTCCTATTTCAAGCTAATTCAAGTCTCCGGAAAACAATGAATAGTTACCTACGGTCTTACGATAAAAAAAAATTTAAAAATGTTTTCTGTGGTGAAACTACCTCTGTTTTCAGGCGGTTGAAATCCTTGACTATGAATCCAGAGGTCACGGGTTCGAACGCAGACATGGACTAAAAAATAAATTTAAATTATATGTCTTATTTCACAATCAAATAATATGTAACGTATTTGCGGAATGTTCTGGAGTGGAAGGTACTCTCAGTACCACCATTTTGAAACAAACCGTTGCTTGAAATGAGTTTAGGTGTATTTTTTGACCAGATCCGAATTACCAAGTATATCCCAACCTTATTCTCTCCCATCTTCCACTACCTTCAGCCTCATAACAATTAACGATGCCATAGTCCCGCTGGCTCCAAATTTTTGTTTTTTCAAACTTTTGTTTCAAACAAGAAGTTTTGAAAAAATAAGTACGAAAAGATTTTTAAAAAGCCTTTACGAGTAAAACATAGCACAAAAAAATTCGCTCGATATAATGGGCGTTGAATTGTTATTATAGAATATATAATAGTGACCGGATAAATCAACACATGTATGATTCAACACACTTTAAAAAAAGTCTTTAAAGGACGTACAAAAAAAACGTTTGCCGATTCATGCATGTGTTGAATTATAAGAGAACAATGTTATAATATATGGTTATTTTTTTATTTTTTTCTGAAATACCAAACACTATTAAGTGATGACGGATATAGCACATATTTCGACGAAAAACATCGTCAATGGTATTTGCTGAACTTTCTTGAAAGTAAACACGGGCAAAGCCAAGTACTAAGCCTAGTTATATTATGTTATAAGCAAACACTTATTTTGTTCGATCTGAAATAACAAAGCCTAAAGCTACACAAACCAATTTCCCAATGGATCAATTTAATATCTTAGGATGATTGTTTCACAATACCTTTAGTGGACCAAGCGGATGTAATACGTAAGCATTGATCAATTCAAAATACCAAACTTTACAAGTAAATTTAGAGACGTGGAAAAATATGGAAGTCCGGTGTTTTGATTGCTAAACAGAAAAATCGCTGACGTTTTATTTTTGCACAAAATTGGGGACCTGTCTTATTGATTCATCATATCTAAAAGGATTACACTTCGTTGCCCTGAAGCAACACCAGATCGAGCGATTTATTTAGAATGCCACACTGTAAATCCAAACACGCTCAAAACTCTTTAATAGGACGTACGTGCAAAACTCACAATACCCGACCGGATGTTTTTTTGAACTGAAACTTATTTATCTATTTTCTATCTATTATATAAAGAAGAATGTGCGGGGGCGGCGTGTGTTTGTTTTGTATACAAATCTACAGTTTTATTCCGAGCTTGATGAAATTTTGTATTAACCTTTAAAGCAAGGAGAAGATAACTGTCTAAATGAGATTTCGAAAATCACCCTTTATCCTCCTTTCCTACCCTCTAAAGCAGAATGTTGGTATTTCTTAATGAAATTTTGCCCACTTGACGTTTAAATAAGAGGAAAATTACTTACAGGAATACTTAGGAATTAATACATAATCAAAATACTACTCCAAACCATGCACGACCCCGAGCGATGCCGGGTACTTGAGCTTATAATATATAAAATGAATAAATAAATACTTTAAATAATGTGGAAATTATACTCATATTCATAGTTAATTTTTTGTTTAGGATACAATATCCATATGCCTTAATCGTTATTTCCCACAGTAAACATTGACCTGATATAATTAATAATGAGAAATCTTTTTGTATATTTACTTTTAATTTGTAATTATATTTACGTACTAAACCACATTGATTCGTGTTATTTTTATTGTGTTAATACATTTTTTTAAAACGGCTGTTTGTTTCCTAAATAAACAAAATGAATTAATCTGATGAACCATGATAGAATTTTAAGATTAGTATATTGGGAGGCGGGTATGGGTACGGCCGCCTCGGAATTAATTTATTCGATGACCAACACCTCCGCCATTGGTCACCCCGAATGGTTCACAACGGAAGGTTACTTAGCAGGGGTTCCCGGGTTCATGTGGTGAGGTTTGGCAGCGGTTGTGTCTATCCGACAATTGCGGGGCAAACCGGATCGGGAGAAGACGGTATAGGGAAACTCATTGACCTCTCTAGTCGGTCTCTCGACCCATTTGCCTAGAACTATAATGGGAGGGGAGGATTCGTACGTCCGTCACTCCTGGACACTGACCCCCAGATTCTTACCCATCCCTCATGCCTTTTTCCTTCCCAGAAGTTCCTCTCTTTCCTTTCATTGTGTTAAATGTTTAAGGAAATTAAATTAAAAGGCTTTATATACCTTATTTAACAAGACGTACGAAATGAATTCAAATCCGATAGTCAGTATCAGCTTACCCCCTTTCCAACAAGAGTTTGCTTAGTGAAATTAATTAATTTATTTTTTCTTTACATTGTATCTTTTTGAATATTAGAATTTTTAACCTCGATAGGACAAGCCTGTGTTGAGGTTAATAATTTTACAAAATAAAAAAAAAATAGCACACAGATATTAAGAAAACAATATTGTTACATTAACGTTTCTACGAATTGGGTACCAACATGGTACCTAATTCCAGCCAATTCATTAAAGTATAATGTAGTAAACATGTAGGGTGACCATGATATACATTGAAATTTAATTGCAAGAATAAATATATTAAAACTATTATTTTAAAGATTAAGGAGAGAAAAAAAAAGAGAAAAATAAAACATTATGAAAGGAAAGGGGTGAAAAAATATACACACACAAAAAAATATGCCACATTTAAAAGGACAACGATGAAAGAATGTGTTGGAAATCCTCGGATAGGACACATAAATTAACATTCTTTTTAAATGTACACAAGGAGTTTGACGACTTAATGTGATCTGGAAGGCTGTTAAATAGAAGTGGAGCCTGGTACAAATAATGTCTTTGCCCAAATGAGGATTTAGGGTGAATCGCCATAAAGTTCAGACTTGAAATGCAAATGAATTGGAAGCATTAATAATCTTTTATTTATATGTGATAATACACAAAGGTTTCAACTGAACAGTGAGAGTGTGATTATTTCAAAGGACGCGCCGTTGCAGTGCACGTTCCGACTCTGAATAGTGGTCTTTAACCAGGTGATTAAACGTAGCGTGTTTCAATTTTAGATAAAAGCGCAATTTTGCGAAATTTGGAGACAGAGCATTCAACGCATCCACATTCTTGGAATGACTTAACATTAAGTTAAAAACAGAAACTTGTTTTGATAATTTATAAAACATACTTCTTTAGAAAGTTATTCAACAAGAATAGAAAGCGCCCTTGATTTTATCAAAAAATTGCGCTATTTAAAATTCACCATTTATTTATACTTAGGACACAACAATAATTTTATAGCAAGATCCCAAAATCCAATTTAATTAAAGATGCGGTTTTTTCAAGACTTGAGATCTATTCATATCTACTGGCACCGTGCAGTGCAGACACGTAATGTGGGAGGCACTGAAAGATTAGTTGCTCGCATTATCTATGGACACATTGTGAATACTCCCTTCTGTGCCTTGCCTGCCACTGTACATGTCTGCACTGCACTGTGCCGGTAGATGTGAAAAGAACTTAAATGGTTTTAGTATCTTTTAATAATGTAAACAACGCATATTTATGTAACCATCTTTTTTTAATTTGATTTAAAATATCAGTAAACATTTTCTTTTAATATCTTCCTCGCTATTTAATAAGGAAGATTTTCATCAAAATTGGCAAGCGGCACTGTCCGTGATGTTACGAATCTACGAGCGAACTGTTGCAATTCTCGCGCAGTACGGTGTAATGTAAGCGAAAGACGGATTATGGAAGTCCTCGCTTCGGTGGTCGAACGGCACTATCCGTCTAACGAGATAATCACAATAAAATTACTTCCGCTCGAAAGCGCCGGGCTCTGGGGTCAGCTAATGGAAGGTAAACGTATTGATCGAGTTTAAGTGTCAATGAAAAATATACTGGGCGATGAGTTAGAGGTGGAAGCTATTGCGACTTTTTCTAGTCTAGTGTTTTGTATAGTTTAGTATAGTACCTAAATAGGGTGGCCGGTACCTACTGATTGCGATATTTTACAAACGATGATGCTTAAATTAACAAAATTTCGATTCTGATAAGTTATTTGGAAAACGCCTATATTTCATACATTAATACGTAAATTACGAATTATTGCTTATTAAATAAATAAAACTATCAGTTTCTTAACTAATACTAAATCATTTATTCAAATTTTATAAAATAACTTTGTGTAGTCATATTTATTAAATCAGTAATACTGACTTTGTTTAAAACCACTGTATTTAATATGTAAATATATATATATGTCTCAGGAGCAAAGCTCCCTTTTCCCTCTTCAGGATAAACAATTTACCAGGTAAAAATTATCAGATATATTTTTTTTCCTGAAAAGGGGAGCTTTGCCCCTGAAACATGTTGATATTTATATATTAAATTAGTGATTTAAATTAAAGTATTTTTTATTGATTTAATAATATTGAATATTTTAAAATTAATAATCCTTAATAGTGTGCGAAAACGTGTTTACTCTTCTCACCCAAACCATATATTAAGATGTTATCTTTCCCATTTATGGAATGTATTGAATTGCACTACTCTTGTATACCTTTGGAATAAACCAATTTTACGAGAACGAGGTTATTTTTAGGGCCAGTTTTAGAAGCAAACTACCGAATATCTGTTATGTAACGAACCGTTTCGTTAACGGACCATTTTTTTCTCTTGAATAATTGACGTTCGCTCGCTATTATTTTCACTTTTCGATTAGAAATCCATTTCACAAATGCAAATTATATATTGTCTTTTTAATTAAAATAGTGCACGGTTTTAAATAAGCGATCGTCTGGCAACAACTGACAGCTGTCAAACGACCGTCAATCTGACGAACATTTATAAAACGGCGAAATCGGTCGGTAGTCCAAAAATTACATAAAAAATGGTATCAAGCGTTACGAACGAATTGTTATAAAACCGGCCCTTAAAACAGCTATCTCAAACGTACGAACGAACGACCAAAATACTGAATATTAATACATGATGCAAAAATGTTGTGCGATGGTTCCGACTAGGTTTGCAAATATTATCTCCATAAACAATTCAAAGCAACTTTACAGTTTCGATCACTTGGAATAACAAGGTTCCATCTGACACAGCGATGTCATGCGATAATGTGCTCTAAGGAAAGTGACTTTAAGGCTCATTATCACATGACATTTCCCTGTCAGATGGAACCTTGTTATTCCAAGGGGTCGGTTTATCGAAGCATAATCGAAGAATGCGATTGCTCCACTAGAAAGATATTATTTTATCTTTTTTGCTCGATATTGAAAATATTTTTAAACAGATTTTTTCTATTTATCATTTCGGTTTAAAGTGTATTGTCTATTGCCAAAATATTTTAATATTTCGAATAAACCTTGTATAGTCCAGGTTAGTTAAGGTTTGCTTATTGCAATTACAATCAGATTTCAGAAATATGAAATCACTCGCATAATTTAAAATCGTCCTTAAACATTTCAACAATTCCTTTGAAATTATTAATGATTTTTTTTTTCATTGGGACTGATTATTCCATTGTTATCTTTTTTTTCAAAATCAGTTTCAATCGTTAATCACTCAAATTTACACCATCAAACAGATATTTTTAATTATTCATTGTTCCATAGGTAATAATAATAATATTTGGATGATTTGCATAGCGCGATTTTGTGAAAAATTACCTCTTGGGTGCTGTATATGTATATTAATACGTTTTTTTCCAAGGCTCTGTCCTACTACTAACTATGGTCAATCTATTATAACAACCTATAACTTAAGGCTAATAGATTGCATCCACCAGCTCATCGGTTAATAACATTAAAATCTATGTACAATATATCACCAATGAGGGTGATGCAGCATAAAAATATACATAGATTTATATTATGTACAAGCAGATAATATACAGGACCAACTTACCTGACAAGTCACTTCAAATTAACGCAGTTTATTAGATGGTTGTTGATACAGTTTTGCACGCAGAGGACACAATATCGGACGCACTGTGCGTTGCATTTTATTTGCGGAGATATTTATTCTAATATTAATGTTCTTTTAATGTTCATTTAGAGAGATTTTTTTTTGAATGGGCAATAGTCAGAGATTTGATTAGAATCTATATTTCAAAATATGATTCATTACCCAGGATTTTTTTAAATATTATTTAACAGTTAGTTGGTTACAGTGAAAAACAATTTCCAGAAATTAATATTACGTGGGTACCCATGATATTTCCTTGCATTGTTTTATTTATACATGGAGTATTTGGAGTATTAGTAAGATTAGATATGGATATGGATATGGATATGGATATGGATCAGTTCCCCCGTCCTCACCTGCCGCCCAACTTCACATAACTCATATCATTTGCATTAGCGTTTTGCAATATATCGTGAGGAATAAATACAGTTAACTTTTTTTTTTTCAATTTAACATGTATGAAAACTTAGATCAAGCCGTATTTAGTTTTGATAATTTAACTGCATCTCTTTATATGGTCTATAAATAATTTGTAATGATAGCCTGTCCAAAAAAAAATGTAATATATGTAATATAGGAATAATGTAAGAATAGGAAGTAAGATTTGTACAGCGCCCTTGAGGTGATTTTTCACAAAAACGGCGCTATAAAAATCATCCGATTATTATTATTATTATTACCATGTGACATGTATAGTATACAAGTGTGTGTATGTGTAAGTGGATTTGTAGGTGTGAGATGTGGAGTTCTACATATAGAAGTGATCCCATATGTATTCACATTGAGCAGTTTAAATCATTGTTAAGATGTTCCTTTCATTGAAAAACTGTCAATGTTAGAGTTGTTTAAGTAAATATTAATGAATTAATGAAGATCATAATTAATTGGTGAATTTGCAGCAGCATTTTTTTGTAACTATGCGTGTGGAATATGGCTGTATTGCGGGTACATTTCAAAGTTATATTGAAATTAATTAGGGGCAAAAGCTTGGTACGGTCGGTATTATTATTTTGAATTTAATGTAGGAATATTAAATCGGTTACTCATCCCACTTTGTTGAAAGATTGACAGATACATTGAAAGTTATTGTTGAATTTGTATCCGAGATATTTTTTAAAAAATTCTTTTTAATGCGTTTTATCCTATCAATGTACACTTTATACTGAGGCTTTCAAATTGGTGAGACATACTCTACTACTTCGGAAGAGGCTCAGCCTAGTGAGGTGGTTTAAACCATTTTTTTTTATTTACTATATATTAATTCTACATACACTTTCTTGTACTTACTGGAAAATTTATTAAACACTATAATTATGTATTTTTGAGGGATTTTATTAAAAAAAATTACGGAGGAGTTCTTACTAGTGAAAAATATAACATGTTGATTGTTACCGCACACTTTTCTCATACGTAAAACAAAATTGAATTAATTTAAGTTCACTACCTAAGAAAACCCAAAGATCTATACATTCCGTTTTAGAAATGATGGGTTCGTTGTGGAGTGAATAAAAACTTAATTATTTGTTTATTTCTGATGAATAATTTCATAATTGATATTTAAAAACGTTCATATTTAAACAGTCAACCTGTAAATATTTGCAAAGCCTATCCATATCACTCTGTAACGCTTCAAAGTCAGAGGGAGTACGAAGAACTTTAAATATTTTCATGTCGTTGGCGTACAGTTCGTATTCGGAATTTTTAAAACATAATCCAATGTCATTTACATATATGTTGAACATGAGCGGACCGAGGTGGGTTCCTTGGGGAACACCCAATATTACTTCTATAGACTTTGAGAAGACATCGTTGATTAAGATCACCTGATTAGAGTCACTAATAGAAAACTAAATAGGTCACCATATATGCCAAGTAAGACAAGTTTTTAAAAAGAATCGAGTTTATTACAAGGTCAAAGGTCTCAGAAAAGTCTGTATGCATAGTATCAACCTGCTCTTTGTCGTCCATCTTAGAACTTTGCTTAGAAGAGGAATTTGGGACAGTAGTTTTTAACGTCGTGTTTATCGTCGTTTTAAAAGATGTGTATAATAACTGCCGATTTTCATTTAAGGAAACGATTCTTCTGTTAGTGACTTTTTATAAATGGCACAAACCGGAAGACAGATATATTTACTACAGTTGCATATAAAATTTCCTGATATCCTGTCAATTTTTAATGAGATTATTAATATATTGTTAAGAGAAACCTCCTTATTACCAGCATGTGTTGGAATTTCATTTGTAAAGACCGTTGAAAAGTATTCAGCAAACATTTTTGTAACTTCTTTACCATCGTGTGCTGCTGTGAAATGATTAGTCATGTGTTCTGGTATAGCCCTAGATATTCTTTACGTCTTAACATAATACCATTTTTTAACTATATTTTGTATATCCGATATCAATCGAACAATACAGGTGTTATGGGTAAGACAAAAAGAATATTTTGTCGTTTGCCAAGTACTTAGGAAAATTTATAATCCAATTGATTCTTGTGGCGTTTCCATGCACGAAAAATCTTAAATACTTATTAAAGCCCCCAAGTACCATGTCCGAAATTTAGTTGATCTTATTAGCTTCTTTGGAAACAGATCATCTATTGGGGCATCAGTGGTTTCGTAAAAATGGTGTACCGCATTATCCACGTCTTGTGCATTAACGACAGAAAAGCAATCGATATTTCTGAGAACATCATTGATTTCTTCATAATTAACTTTATTAAATAATTTGACTACCTGAGGTTGTAATGGTCTAACCATCATCATTTTCTTTTAATAGAACCCTGGAAAATATTTTTTTTTATATGCATAACTTTCATGCTAGAAAAGCTTAAGGGAGCGACATCTATCGACTTGTGGAGAGTTTGATTACAGTGAATTATAATCCAATAATTTTTGATTCATAAAACTCGTTGCAACATAAAACCACGAGATGGCAGTGGGAAGAAGACGTTCCCTCTTATAAATAAACATCACAGGATTGGGTGAAATCAACGAAAAAGTTACCAATCAAACGAGCGTTTTACATAAACAACAATTAGTGGTGACAGGACAAAGGAAATATTAATTATTTATGTGAATCGAAAGGGTTCAGATCAACGGCCTATAATGTAAACATTTCACTAGCGGTCGAACAGGACGAGAATAGGTCGTGAACTTTAAAGGAAACAATGGGAAATGCAGAGATGAATAACCATTGAAAATGGAAGTAGGAAGTAAAAATAATACGCAAAATGTTAATTACAAATAAAAAAACTACAAAGTGATGATTTATCTTGCACGGGGAAAGGTGTGTTTGCATTAGAATTTAGACAGAGAGGCGTGTCATGTAAGGTTAAGCGGAAAAACAACGAATTAGAGAAAATAATTCAGAGAACAATAGCTTCAACAGATGAAAAAGGGAAGAAACAAGAATTATACAGTATGGAAACTTCGGCAAACTTAAGAGGCGATTTAGGCGAGACTAATGTGAAATAGGAGTACAATTTTCTAATTTCAGGAACGTAGATAATTACAAGGGAGTGAAACTAGGCTGATTTTAGGTGATAAAAGGTATTAATTGAGTAGATTCGGGACATCAGATATTATGAAAATGTAGATGAGAAATGTATCAATCAATTATAAAATTTAAACTGAAGGAATTCAATAGAAATATTGAGATATATGGACTACTACTTTGAATATAGTTCGATACATTTAGGTAAAATTTTGAGGTTGTCAATGACTAATGTAAACAAGGCGACAAGAATTGTTTATTTAAGCGACCAGATGAACATGAAACTCAGGTGATAAAGAGACAAACAAACAATTAAGGTTATACAGGGAAGATAGGAATATTTATTTAAGGAAAAGTAATAAAAAATAATGGGTTTTCGATTAACTCTGATTTATATCGGTTTTTTACAAAAGTAATGGTTATTACCCATAGTAAACAATAGGCTAATGTGATATTGAGTTAGAGTGGAATGGAGAAAGGGGAGTGGCCAGGAAAGAAGTGAACGAACTCATATCTACCAGGTTTGGGGTAGGTAAATCGCAGGTAAAAACGCCAATAAATTAATACATAAAATTATTAAAGGTAGTGAAAAATCAATTAAGGATGATATCAATCGACCCGGATGAAAGTATAAGCAGACGACAGGTACATGCAAAAGGTGTAATACAGTTAGACCAGGAAGAAGCAGTGCAACACATTGAAAAATCATTCTGGAAAGGTATATTTATTAACTCAGGCAGGTGAGGTGGGGAAGAAATTATAAAGTGTTTACACCAATATAATGATCAATTGAGAATTGCACGAAAATATGCGTTAATCGAATATTCACATGTTAGATCAGAGAAAAACCATGTTACCATCGGAAAATTCATAAATAAAAAGATATCGCATATCAAGATAACCAGGGACTAAGGGAATTTCTAAAATTGAACGATGTGAAGAAGGCGCTTCTTTAAATAAAATTCAATAATGACATAGTGGCTATGATTACGAGATACCCGAGTTCATAGGCGACCAAAGAATAAGCGATAGATAATATTTTCAGAAAAAAAAACATGAATCGAAATTTCCAATTCTATAATAAGGAACAGCAGGGCGATCTAGAGGAATGAACTAAATTCGATCCTGGCCGGAGTGAGGAAAAGTGATGGATTCAGAGGCGGGCCAGATTTTATCTAAATATTTACATTGAAGAATTACAGTCGAAATTAGTGTTACTTACATATAGGTTTACGAGTTGGTAAAGAACATAATGTAATGTAGGTATGGAATGGAGTTAAATCCTTTTGATTCTAAGCTAGGTATATAAGGAAATGTAATGAGAGAATAGGGGAATTAGTCGCGAAGTACGCCGGGCGAGGAAATAATTAAATTACGTGCTGACCGATATTAAGTAATTGTTTTGTTTTTGGACTTAGGAAGTTTCATTTTGATTTGTTTCTTACAATTAAATAAAGTTTTAAATAAATTCTTTTGAATAGTTGTTGAATTGATTCAATAATAGTTTGATTTAATTCAACAATAGTTTGATTTAATTCAATAATAGTTTGATAAATATTGAAGTTTCTAAAATTCATTATAATTAAGTTGATACTAAAAATTACTTCTGTGAATTAATTAAAATTGGTGGTTTTAAGTGAAATTATAATAATCGAAAGTGTTTATAAATAAAGTGTTTGAATCGAAGTCTTCTAAAATTCATTATATTTAAGTGAAGTGATATAAAAAAAGTGACCCAGTAAATAAAGTGTTTTGTGTTCGAATTAATATTGTATTAAAATAAATTCTCTTGTTGATCTAATTTTCTCAAAACTGTTAGAGCAATGTGATAATAATAATAATTTAATAAATATTGAAAATTTCTAAAAATTAATAAAGTTATTTGTTTAAAGATTTTTAAAATTAGCTTCTGTGAATTAATTAAAATTGTTTAAATGAAATATGATTTAATTCATATTTTATGTTGAACTGAATTTATTACGAGTTTAAGAAAAATTAAATATAATTGCGTTTAAAATAATTTAGTGAAAGTTTAAAAACAGCTGAGTCTTAGTTTCACATAATTCATTTTTAATACCTAGTGTGGGATTAATTTCGTAAAAGAAAAATAATAAAGCTCTAAAATATTACCAAGCGTTCGGTTTACGGATTTAATTAATAGTTAGTAAAGAGAATTACGTGAGTACAAAGAATAAAATAGGAAAATAAAACAACAAAAATTAAATATTATCTAATAAAATTTGGATTTAGAGATCATTAAATTTGAAGAAATAGTACAAATCGGTAGATCACGAATTGAAATTAGGAAACACTAGATTGTATTAAGTAAATATTTCTAAATTAGATTAAACATACCAGGCAGGGAAGTCCAATATTTTCCCAAACCTCGTAATTGGCGTGTATAACCCGTCTGGAAAAATTATGAAATTTGTCGGGAGTTCAGGTGAGTCAACCATTTAATATAAAAGTTTTCAGGTTCTCCCGGGGAAGGCGAGGACGGAGACATGAATTATATTTCTAATGACTTATAAGTACATGTATTGTATGTGTGTATATGTGAATGTGTATATATATATATTTATATTTACTGTTTAATATATAGGTCAATACTATACGACCGTTATCTATCATGAGTGAATGTTTTGTATACTTGAACAAAGCCGTTCTAATCAAATATTTGTGCTACCTTCATGAGATATTTTACGATAAATCTTTCCTTTCGCATTGAATTATAATTAAACTAGTACTATAGATAATTCAATTGTCTCACTCATTACCAGCACTTGACTTTTAAATATTCAAAAATACCTATTTTTTTTCCATAAATACATTTAAGTATTTATAAAAATTTCCGGTAGATACCTAAGCCTTTACTAAGAGTATATATGTGTGTATGGATATATATATATAAAGAAAGTGTATAATGTATCTATCAAATCTATATGGCCGTTATTTATTTTATGTTTATTTATATACAATGTTTAATATATATATATATAAAACCATTTATTATATTTATGTATATGTCCTATAAAAACTGTTTATTTTATTAGTATATATTTTCCCTAACACTTAAATTCGAAAACTAACGTTACTAATTATAAACATCCCAAACGATTTTTATTAATTCAAAGATCGTTATCATTCTAAAACAAACCAATGAATCCTAATTGTTATGCTTCCTGACGGGGGTCTCTGACACTTAATAACTGTCGCATATCTCAATGACACACTTCCTCGACTGTTATTAAAACTAGGTCAACATTCCAAACCACACCTTCCTTTATCGAAGTATGTAGATACGTATAAGTATGTATATATATATATTCGAATTTCAGTACATCTTACGAAGAATAAGTACCTTAACAAACGTCGACATCTAATTGAAAAATAACTATCATCTTTTGCGATGCACTATCATCTTTTAGAAATCACGTATTTGTAGTTTGCGTACATACATATTTTTATAGCGCCATTTTCGTAGAAAGATTCAATTCAAAGGCGCTCCACTCCCGTTCGAACATATTGATGAATTCAACAGAACAAACAAAAACCCACATTACTAGAAATGTCAAAATAAGCATAATCATTCGTCGACAATACGTTCCCAAGTTATGTTATAAAATTAATTTTATCTTCGACTTAGGTTTTCAAGGTTCAGGCCTTGCAAATTTTGGGCTTTTTGGAGTCCTACCTTTTCTCCAAACAAAAAAAATCAATCTACAGTTAAATTCAAACTACATGAGATAGCAGGGTCTCATTAAATCAACCTGTCAACCAAACCAAAAGTAATCTATTATATATATTGTATTATCACTTTTACGTATATTCTTATGTAATATGTCTGAATATCTGGCACAGATTCACGACCTGTGTTGGAGATGTCAGATCCACAATTTTCTGGGAAAACTGGAGTATTGTGGATTATAAAAACTCGTATTGTTTACATATATTTATAATTTGTACCTATCGATTGGGCAGAAATAATTGCTGATTTAAGCGTGGTTATCTCTGAACTCTTGATGCGGGGGACGGCCTTTCAACCCGGACTTTGCAAAAATTCGCAAGTATATAATGTTGTTTGACGAGGGGACGGAACCGGTTTGATCTCCTTTAAATGTAACTGTCTGGAGGACGGGAATTCGGAGGGTCTCGGACCCATGGATAAGGAAGGTGCTCTTTCCGTCGCGGTACAGGGGATGACCAATAGCGCACGAACTGAAAATTGAAGAGGTTACGTATACCGTTTGGTCAGGCTGTACGTCTGTGTGGGGAGAGTTACTGACCGGAAACGTGGTCATCTGAGTACTTTAGGGGTAGGTCTGGAGCCGAATTGCAGCAAAACAAACCGTATTCGATCTCTCGTCATAACAAAAGCTGTGTAAACTAAAACCTAATCATGTAATTTTCCCAAATTTAGGAGAGGATGGAGATGGCGCCAAAACAAGTAAAACTGTACCTTTTAACCATGAAATTCATTGAAACTAACCCATGTAGAATAACACTTAGTACGATGAGGAAAGACGATAATACTGTGATCATTACATTTATGTATACCAAATTTAAAATTGAAACTACGTCGTATTATATAGATCAGGAATAGTGCAATTAGTATAGCCCATAAGCTAAGTTTTCCCATTAAAACTCACGATAGAAGAAAAATAGAAAATTTAGGGGTAAAGTTAGGAAAATGCTAGTCTTCCTATAGGAAATTAACGTAGATTGCATAGTAGGAAAATAATAGAGAGTTCAGAACACTAAAGTCTAAGATAGGAGAAATGTTAGGAATATGAATTCTGTCAATGGTATGCGAGAGTCTGCCTACGCTACAAAGAATAGGGGTTACCACAAATAAGGCCTTGTTTTTCCAATAGTCTGAAACAAAAAACAACACAACGTAGACTCGCGAAAAGCTTGGCAAAATTGACCACATTGGAGTGCAAAAATACCGTGAAAATTAAGAAAATCGGAAACACTCGAATGTTAGCATAGGGCTAGACGTTACACGCTGGCCAAGGAGGAGAAAAACCTCAAATTGAAAGGAAAACTACAAAGGGTTTTCCGATCACATTAGTTAGGAAAATTTAAGGCAGCAGTAGAGGAGTCATCTTAAACCGGTGGCGCGAACGGAGGTCTATTGCTAAATTAAATCATAAACGAAGGAAGGACGGGCCATCACATCTTTAAAGCCTAGTGGGGGGGGGGAGCCATCTCAAGGTTTTGTAATATGTATGTTTTTTTTCTATATAAGTATAATACCTATGTACGAGATTCTTAAAACTTCTTAGTTTAAAGAGAAAAACTATGTAAAATATTTTTTTTATTATGAAACAAACTCAAGATTATAACAAGAAAACTTTCTACTCGCAGACTATAATGAGCTACTTTATCGAGAAGAAAAACTTAAAAGCAAAATACTGAAAATTATAACATAAAACTTAAAAACATTAACTGTCTACTCCTACGCCACAGTTTTTTTTAAGAAATTTGTTATTAAAGAACGAACGATTAAAACTAAAAATCTTTTATCAAGGCAAATACGAGTATAATAACTTTCAAAATTGCTTAATCGCCTTTCAATCAGTAAAACAAAAGTGTTTGGTTTAAAATGGCCAAACTTTAATTTATTATTTCTTGGTGGTGGAATGCTCGGCATAACAAGATTAGTGCTCAAGTTTGGTAATAATTCCTGTCAAAGCAAACATTCTTGCGGTGATCTGAAATCTCTAGGACTGTTCTCGGTTAAATGGAAATTCTCGAGGGTGGAAGAGAAAAGGGGATGTGGTAGGGTGTGGATAGCTCACTTAGAGAAATCACTGGCCTGATAGGAGGAGGACCGCGTGCTAGTGATTGCCCAAAGCTCGATGAATAGTTTTATGATTGATAACAATAACGAAAAGTAATTATTATTCTTGTTCGACAAAATCTCTTAAGATAAAGTTTCTTTGACTGAAATCTACAAGTTGTCAAAACTCTCAAGCTGTGAGCTCTGCCGTCATGCAGTTGGCAAATATTTTGGTTTATTATTATTTTTTTAACTTGCAAAACCATTTCCGTCATGTGCTTTCGAGCTTTTTAAAATAACTCCCGTAAAATTCAATACATTCTTTTCTTCAATATTTTTTCATTTTTATAATTTTATTATCTAAAAACATAATTTTCTAAATTTTAAAAGCAAAAACTCTTACCATTCTACCGTAGAGTTTCTTTCATAGTGGCTATATTATATTTGTCATCGTTGTTAGCTGTCTATGTGTTTGTATAATCTCGAGAAATGCCTTTGGCAACGCAGGGAGTACTTCAAACAACGTCTCCGTCAAAATGGCGCTCTTTGATATTAACATGGATAAACTTTGGACAGCTTTCTTTTCTGCTAAAGTTTCGAGAGAACACTGGAATTCGTGGAGACTTTCCCTAAGTTGCTATAATAAAACAATCAAAAAGAAAACATTTCTTTAAGGTAGCATGTGTGGGTAAAGGGCTTTACACGGGATGAGTTCATCACTGGCCTTTTCATCAGAGTGCTGGGTTGTTTTTCTGAAAGCCAAAGAATTCGTAAAATAAATGGGTTTTTTTGTTGGCTTAGAATTAGAATTGGGATATAACATTACTTTTAAAAAGAAGTTGCAATTGTATAAGTGAATGCATTATACGGTATTATACACCGTAGTTCATAGCCATATCATGAATCTTCTGGAATTAATAATTCTACGGAAAAAAAGAAAAGTTTTTTAAATTTATTTACTCGCATTTGGTTAACAAAGAGTTCGCTTAAAAGCATTATTACATTCACAGGCTACATTCAGATGTTATATAAAAAGTTGACACTATTACGATTGATGCACGTAACCATGGCAAATATAAAATCACCCGACACCTTTCCAACAATTTATTGTTCACGCATTATTAATATCGCGCGTAAAATTCACATTTAACGGTCAGCACCCAAAAGTACACACTTTGCAGGTTGCTAACTCAAAAAATAATATGAATGATTTATCTGTATATTCTATACGGGTAATTAAGAAATTGTATAAGGTTTAAAAAAACAGTAATCCTGAAACCGTGATCATTTAAATTCTGTTTGTGGAATACGTAATGTAATTTTTGGAAAAAAGGTCAAAATTGCTCTCACTGTTTTTCAAACTGCCCTTATTTTCAGATATTTTGCGATGTGTTTCATGAAATTTAAAGATTTTTTTCTTTTAAAACTTACATATTTTTCTGACTGCCAGTATAGAATTTACAGATAAATTATTGGTGGTATAATAGATTAATTAGATATAATAATTATCGGAATGATAGAAGAGAATGTATGAGACGATGTATGATTGTGAATGAAGCAAGAAGTGTATGCCAAGATCGAGTTGTTTGGCGGTCCGTCCTCTCTGCCTACCCCTGCGGGGAAACGGCGTGATGGTTAGTTAATTAGTTTTTTTTTTCAAAGTGATGTGTTTAGGGCCATTTTTTTTTATTACTGACCATGTTTTACATTCGTACAATTCTATCGGTGCAATTCAAATGATTTAAATTTTTTTTTGTTATTTTTAAATTATTTAAAAGGTTGTATTTGATTTCATATTTGCTATTACTACATTAATAAAATAAACTAGGTACATATACATATAACAAAATCACAAAGCATGTAATATCTCAGAGTAGTAATTGATGAAAATCTTTAATGGGACCTACACGTTAAAGGTATTACGGAAAAGCTCACAAGTCTTACATATTTTTCAAAAATTAAAAAAGGGTTCCATGCATTTTGTCAATCTAGGAATTCTAAGAATTATAGGATGGGGATCTGCAATATCTAAGTATTTAGCGCCCTTGAGGTGATTTTTCACGAAAACGGTGCTATACAAATCATCCGAATATTATTATACAGAATCTAAATACAATTCAAAAAGTAATAAGTGAAAACCATACTTAAAGTACCCATGAGGACACCTTCAATAGAAATCATCAGAAATTTGTACGTACCAAATGTACTACAAATATACGCCAAAAATGTAATGCTAAAATTTTTCAGAAAAACGGAACCCCCCAATGAACCACGTATTCATGACACTAGATCTAACCAAAATGACATAAACAAAAATATTCCTTGTTATAAAACCACTTTTGGAAAAAGAAACTACATATATTTTGCGATAAAACTCCACAACATCCGTTCTCTCAGATATAAAACAAATAAAAAAGTTAAGTTGAGTACAAGTCAACAATAAAAGTCTAGCAGGAAGAGGTCAATGAAACAACATTAAAAACCGCACTAAAAACGACATAGAAGACCCACTTAATTACATAACATCAAAATAAATAGCTCTAGTCCGCCTCAGCACAGGACCCCACAAAAACAAACATATCAAATAATTTACAAAATAAAAAAACGAATATGTTTACCATTTTGTATCTTCAACTATATGCTGTAAACATTTTTATACTTGAACGTTATTTTATATATCAGATGTTGATTTATATATTCGCTAATAATTTTTTTTTTTTTAATTATGTTGTCACTTTCCTCGAGGCTCGATCGCATGTCCATAGAAACGTGCATCAATGTCATTGATTCGGTTTATTCTAGCCTAGGTAAGCGTCTCTTTTTTGGTTTCATAAGGATGGTAAACCAATGACATTTCAAGGTAAACTATGTAGAATTCTGTTTTCTCTATTGTACTGTAACATGTTCGAAGCCTGTCCTTCTTCATAGGGTTGACCCAGAGCGATCCAAGTTACGTATAGCCATTCAACAGATCCTTAAGTGTGTATCTTTTACGTATGGACTCCATCTTAGAAACCGCCTTGTATCATTTTCGATCGCATGCATTTTGTTCAATGCCGGATAAGATAACCGTTATAAGTCAGCTGGAAAAGAGGAATTTCGCGACACAATTTTGATGTTTAACAGGGGGTGATAAGTTGAAGGCTTTTACCTACATACGTATAACTTTTGTACCATCTTGATGTAAAAGTATTGATTTGTTTGAAAACCACACTGTGCTTAGTGCACATTTCAATTTTTAAGCCTCGGTCACACGGAGCGTTTTTCGACACTGCTACGTTGCCATAGCGAGTGATCGCCACGTGTTGTATCCGCTAGTACAAGGTTATATGTAGCTACTGAAACTTTGAATGTAGTAGCGAATAAAATGTTGAGAAGGGAAGCAGAATGTACGAGTACATATTGCGATTATATGTTTACATTATTATATTTCCTGAAAGTGTTACAAGAAAATGATACTTGAAAATATTTACATGATAATGTTACACCTTTATTTGTTTACATAATGGAATGGATTTTAAATTAGAAGTTATAATATACGTAATATAATATATTAGTACAATGTGGCGCTGGAAATTTATAGTATTGCATAACGGTACAATCTTATGTGTGTGTGTATGTGTGTGAAACGAACCATGAAACAAACCAAAAACATTAAACAAGCATTAGACTAGCAATTTGAGATGTCAGACGAGGCGATACTAGCTCCGCGTAACGGCGATCTGGTAACGTGACCGGCAACTCGGTCACAAAATCGCGCATTTATCGCGATCAAATATGAACATGTTCTATTTGAATGGCGCGAATCTTTAAAAACTGGTAATGGAATTACTCGCAGCGTATTCCTCGTCACAAGAAGCGATATCGACGCTACTATTCATATAGTAGAGTCGAAATCGCTACATGTGACAAAGCTTTTAGGAAAATTATGTAGTGAAATGGGTATTGAAAAATATAGTAATTTTGGCAATTCAATTCAATACTAACACTGATAGATTACTTTAGTTAAAATACTGTTATGTAGTATATTTTCCACGCGCACCAGGGTCGATAGGTATTCTCACTATCGCCCTGATGAAATATTTTTTACTAACTGTGCTTGTCTGGTGCTCAAAATTCCCAGTCTAAAATCAAATAATCATTATACAGGTGTTCAAATAACGATTCAACTTCGAAAGATCCAATCTCAGAGATTCACTTGGGGCAGCTATATTTTCTACGGCATTAGTCTGAAAGCAAATCCTTCGCACAGCGGGTCGATATTTCTGCAGCCGTTATTTCAGGAAAAGCTATTAATAATGTTCGCCGTGCGAGCTAGAATGAGCCTTCCAGTAAATTGATACTGAAAGATGCATACCTCCGCTACCCACAACACGTACCAAAACACCCCGTTGAATTTGGCAGCTGTTGTAAAAGTGCCATTTCTACCCCTAGACGGTTCAAATACTTAACACAAGTCGCTCTTTCCATTGCATTTATTTTTGTTGTAAAAATGCATAAAAACCGGGTTACGAATAAACTGACAACATTTTTAAAACTTCTAACATCATTATAAACAAAAAATGTTGCTTCTGCAATAATGGAGGCCTTTGGTGAAGCATCAGTTAGTCGCTGAGTTGACAAAAGCGTCCGGTTCCCATCAAGGCGTCGCGGGCACAATCCTCTGCTGGCTTCCATCATTGCAGAAGCAATATTTTTCACTTATAATTATGACAGTAGGAGGAAACCAAATCTTGTCAGATTATCTGTAATCGTAAAAAAAATCAAGGAGTGAGCTATGACGCCAAAGCTAACGGTTTGAAAGTTTTTCCTGCTTATGGTTATGAACATTGATTTACATTTGGCAACATGGCTTCCTTTAAAAAAAAAGATTTAATTATTTATAGAGCAACATTTCATTATTTTCATCCTTATTCCTCCTGGTTGCATTGGGAACCTACTGCTTCGACAAGGCGCCTCCAGACACCGCCACTTGCCTCAATCCATTGCAGATCCAATATCTCTTCACACAGCCTCTGCATTTGTTTTCCCAGCTTTGTCTGTGCCACCAACTTCCCGTCTTCCCTCTGGAATTTCAAGAAGAATCCTGTAAAACTTTAACAATTCATTTCATTATAAGAAGCTTGTATTGTTTCATGTCGAGCCTTCATAAACGTTACTTAAGTATACTAACTAAGCATCAAGATATTTCCCTGGAGGTCGCCACCAAGCCCCGTCGTGGTACATACTTTTTTTGCATTCATACATCGTTTCATATTATCTTCTGTTATGATCTTGACATAGCAGGAATTAAATATTTGACTCACTTGATCGTGCAATATCTTTCTGTGTAATCAAAAGCCCCTAGAAAAGCGCCCTAGAAGTGGTTGCATCATTAAACGGCGCTTTATAAAGCATACCTTTTTTTTGTATTATTTTTTTTTTACATAGAAATATTACATTGTTATCAAAAATTAGCTTCTTCCATACACAAATATTTAATATTTTATTATATCGCAATTTATGCATTCAAAATATAAAGTTTATTTGTGGCACGTTCCAAAGTGGTAGATACCTTCAATATGATCCTGGTGAAAGACCACCATTCAGAATCGAAACATTGCTTGAAATGGGTTTAGCCGTATTCGGTGTTCTTCCCCGCCTACCTCTCCCCCAACTTCTCCCTTACCAGATATCTTCAGCCTCACAACATACCTCAACCGGGGATACCACAGTCTCACTGACTCCAAGTGGTTGGGAGCAGTTGGGACTCAAATAAAAATAAAAGGCAGTGAAAGCTTTAATTATGGCCAATATATTTCTTACAAATAAAAACAATGTTTGCGCAGTAAAATAATCTATTTGTCATATTAAAAATAAAATTACCTTTTACTAGCCAGGGGGCGAGGAGAAAGGTACAATAGGGAAAAAAATAATTAAAGGCAAATGTATATATTAGGTTTCATTCAGGGCTAAGAAAACTTAATGCTTAGATAAGATTGACTAATGAAATCATTATCTGACTTATAAGAAGAGATCCACTTAGCAACTGCTAACCAACTCAATTATGAACTCCAGACCTTTTTTTAGTATCAATAATGACATCCAAACTTAAATACCATTATATTTCGTTTTTTTCTGAAGTTACTTTACACGGTTAAAATAATTTACAAAGTTTCCATTTTTCAAAGGCCGCCAAAACGCTCCAAAATGTATGGCCGGTCGGTTTTGATCAGTTTTGAGATTAGAATGTCAAATGTCAAAACAAGGATGAGCTTTACCGTACATAATTGTACCTTCTGTTCATGGTAAATCATAAATAAACATAAATAATAAAATTATTTAACTTTTTAGAAATTTTAACTCAAAGAATAATAATAGTATTGATCATTAACATTATCATAATATCCGTATTGATAATTGGTTTGATCATGAATACTCTAATTTCTTTCGTGAATTATAGTTGTTTATATTGAACAACAATTATAGAGCATAAAGTCACCCAAATTAAGTTAAAATTTTGCCAAACCTAAAAAAATACATAATAAAAATACAAAACAATATCGAAAAAAAATATTTCATACTAATCCATAAACAGAATGCTCACGCGACTTCGGATGTTTCAAATGCAACGGTACCAACATAAAACGGTGTTTTTATGAGCTGATTTTGTATTCACATTTAAATAATGATTTATATGTTCCACATATAATGAAAGTTAGAATATTCAGAATCGGCATTTCCTGATCTATATGAATATTTTTTTTTATTATACTATTTTTATTTCAGTGGAGTTCCTTATTCAATAGACTAAATACTACTTACATAATGAATAAATTTTATTTGTTTGGTGAGCTGTTTTTTTTTATTAATATTTTTATATTTGAAACAAATCAAAAGTTATCTAACTCTTCTCTTCTCTCTGATGTTTGGGAAATGACAATTATCGGTGAAAGATTCACGACTCGCCTTCTGACATTTATATATGGCTGCTATTTGAAATGAATATAAAAACCAAAGAAGTTATTTTTCATGACGACACATAAATCAAAGTTTCGTAATTTATGAAGTTCGCAACATTTCGTCTCCGCGTCGTTTCTCATAGGATCTGAGCAACTCGACGTATCTTTGTAAATCACGATTTTTTACAGATCTTACACTTTTTTACGTTTTCAGTTCAAATCCCGAAGGATGCGTGTAGTTAAAATATTCACAAAGCTGCTTCTCCTGCAAAAAGAATTAAGTGTTTTGAACATTTCTGCAAGAGTGAATAAAGTTCTAATCTCCCTGCGACATTCACTGATCATGGTACTGTTCATATTTGAACGAATTATCTCTGTATAATCTAATTTCCATCAATGCTTGGAATACGTTGGATCAATTTTTTTTCACTTTTGTTTTGTATTTTAAATATGTGTTTAATTTGGGTGACTAAGTTTTATAATTGTTGTTCAATATAAAGAACTATTATTAGTAAAGAGTATTCACGAGCAAACCAATTACCACTAAATATATATATATATATATTAAAATGATATGTATTATATGTGTCAATATTATCGGATATTATGATAATATTAATACTCAATACTATTATTATTCGTTGAGTTAAAGTTTCTAAAAAGGTACATAATTATGTTTAGTTATGGTTTACTATGAATAGAATATAAAATTATGTACGGTAAAGCTCATCCTTGTTTTGACATTTGACATTCTACCCGCAAAACTGATCAAAACCGACCGGTCATAGATTTGGGGCGGTTCGGAAGGTTTTTGAAAATTGAAATTTGAAACTAATTTTAACTAAAAAACCAACTTTAGAAAAAAAGATATATACTGGTATTTAAGTTTGAACGTTATTATTGATAAAAAAAAATAAGACTGGTGTTACTTATTTCATTAAAATTCGTGAGAGAAATGGTAACTGATGGAGTGCCACAGATTATAATCATGGCTAAATTTTATTCACCAATATCCTTAATTGTTCCATAAGATGACTGGAATAAGGAGTGTCAATATAATGGAAATTTGATGCGCCATTTGATGCGTTAGAAGAAACAAGGGGTGTTTCACGAAGATATGGCATCACCATGTGAATTAGTATAACAGATGTAATATGTATGTGATGATTAATGAACTTAAATAAGGCAAGGAATAAGGAAGAAGTGTTTCACTATTAATTGCATTGTATTACGCCATGTCTCCATACTTTGGTGGGGAAGTAACGTGATTATTTAACTGAATTTACATCTGATTATTATGTAAGGTTAGTAACTGAGTTAACGAATTCGTCTACTTTCCAGCCGGGCGTTGTGGATTCAATTCCTCTGCTGAGAATTTTTTTTATCATTGATACTTGTAGGAGTTTTTCAAGTTTTATTAGGTTATTCGTAACCCGGGAAATTAAAAAATAATAATAACAAAATAAATAAAATACCGATAATGATATTAATTACATAACATAGAGCATTTCATTTACACCTCAATCAAATATTCAAATCGTAAACCTCAAATAAACAAAGATATTTGATTAATTATGTTATTGTGGTGAATAAAAAGAGCGGACATACATTTGATTAGTTCCGATCAAATAAATTAAATATTTAAATTAATCACAATCATAAATAATCATAATTAATAATAACGTTCCTGTAAACTCAAATAAGCATAATATTAATCCATTCAATCACTCCGAGCCTTTATTATGGTTTCATTATCCATCGGTAAATATCCTGTGAACATGATTTTGAAAACGGGATTCGATTGATTTTCAATATTTTATACGAATATTTAATACTTACAGATGCTTTGATATTTCTGATATTTACGTAATAATTATATTTTTGTAATAGTAATGTTTTTATAATGTTGATATTTTTAAAAGTATTGATGTTTTTATAATATTGATATTTTTATAATATTTATACTTTTATAATATCGGTAGCTTTATAATTTTGATATTTTTTATGATATTGACATTTTTATAATATTATTTAAATCGGTGTTATAATATTGGACTCTAGTATCTCAATAACAAAACTGTAATGCTTTTACCATTATTTTTTCTCTTTATTTTTTTTTTTCAACTTATGTACAGCACAAGATGCATGCGCCTAAATATAATAATTTTGCCCTACATTTGTATGATGATTGTAATTTATTGTTGTATTGTATTATATTGTTGAAATAAACTCCTGCTGACAAGCTACTTGCAGTGGCTTAGCGGGTATAAGTTCCCATTGTATATAATTAATATTATACAATAAAAAATAAAAAAATAAATATTCATTATCTTCTTCAATAATTGTAAAATAACTTTGTGCCACCATTTTAAATAAATAAAATTTAATCAATTCTTTAAAAGATTTATAGTCACTTTGTGGGGTCATTATTAATAAATTAATAAGAATAACATTGTGTACACCACTTTCTTAATATGTAAATATCAACATGTTTTGAAAGAAAAGCTATCCTCATCAGGATAAACAGTACACTAAAATTTCTTTAAAAGACTTGTGGTCACTTTATTGCGTTATTATTAAAAAATTAAGAAGAACAACTTTGTTTAAACCATTTTTTTTTTAAATATATAAACATCAACATATTTCGAAAGCAAAGCTTTCCTCGTCAGGATAAATAGTATACGTATGAGTATATAGTTGTTGATATTTATATATTTTAAAAAGTGGTGTAAATAAAGTGATTATATTTTTTACATGAATACCGCACAAGCCTCCCAACTGCTCCCAACCGTCTGGAGCCAGTGAGACTATGGTATCCCCAATTGTGGGGAATGTTGTGAGGCTGAAGTTGTTGGCGAGGGGAAGGAGAGGGGGAAGAGAAACGTGGGGAAATACCTGGCTATTCAGATCTGGTCATCAAACACGGCTAAAAGCCATTTCAAGCAACGTTTCAATTCTGAATGGTGGTCTTTCACCAGGGCGATACTGAGAGTATCTACCACTTATTAATAAATCAGTGAGAAATGTTTTGTTTGATATCACTGTTTTTAATATCTACATGTTTCAGAAGCAATGCTCTTCTTCTGAAACATGTGGATATTTATATATTAAAAACAGTAGTTTAAGAAAAATAATTCTTATTGATTTATTAATTATGACGTCACAAAGTGATTACTCATACTTTGAAGAAATTATACTTATTTATTTATTAATAATTTATCACTTTGTTTTAACCAATGTTTTAATAACAAATATCAACATGATACAAAACCAATGGTTCCCTCATCATGAAATGAACCATACTTAAATTAAAATGATGTATAAGCATAGACGTAAAAGCATAGATATAAAAACATAGAAAAAACAGCATAATTAATATTTTCAAAATATTTACATATGTTTGTTTGGTTATCTGAAATAACATATGTGAAAAAGATATTTGGCTTCCATGATTCCAAAAACTGTATTGATAAGCTATCGACTATTTTTTTTTTCAATTAACTTAGAAGTCGCCTAAGAAAAAACAAATAGAAGCAATCAATCACAATGTTATTATTGGATGATAAGTTTTGTAGGGACAGTTTACCTTTATAAAAATCAATGAGTTTCACTATTTTTGTAAAGTACTAACATTATAATTTTTTTTAAATCAATGATGATCATTGAACCGTTTTTTTTTTGTTTTTCAACGTCAATATCTTAGTTCAGGGTGAAATCCAAATTCCAGTGTTCAGGATACGGATGTACGAGTACCTATATGACGCTCACTTTAACTCATCATTGATTATTTTACTGAATAAACGAGCGATGTTTTCTCTACATTTCTCCACTATTTCTTTCAAGATTGTTCTAATGAATTGTCTTTTCTTTCAGACATCCTGGCGATAACCCATTCTACAGCAATATCGACAGCATGCCGGACATCAGGCCGAGAAGAAAATCCATACCTTTGGTATCGGAGCTGGTAAGAAACGACTTATTTCCTTCCCCAAAACTTGTACTTTCCGGATTCCTGATACCTTGAATTTCCACAAAAGAACGCTTAAAAAGCATAAACTCTATTTTAAAAGTTAACAGTACCTACATACTCAGAACGGACGTATAATAGTAATTCGTTGCAGTTGAATAAAGTTTTTTGCTACCTTCGAAAATTGCATTCATTTTAACGGTTAAATTATAAGACCGCTGCATCAGTTACACATTTTGTACTTTGTTGAAAGTCCGCAATAAATGCCAAGAGGATATTTACTCTAAGTGAAAAACCGGATGTCTTTAATCGTTTTCATTTGTCATCATGACCTCACTTCCGTTCTGAGACGAATGTGGCTGTTCATTCGACAAAGCCAATGTGTTTAGTTATAACAACAAACAATATTAAGGTTTGCTTCACTTTGTTTCCAAATTGTCCCAAATGTATTATTTTTGCCTGTGAATTCTTCTAGTGATATTTTTCCGATCACACAACGATTATATTCAGTATATTTCCACTGTATCCAAATTATATAGTATTACACATACTTTTTCTTGATGTTTCCCAGTGTCGTTTATGTTTTCCCAATCTTTTATCTATGTGTGTTTCTTGGAAATTTAGTTCATCCCTTAATTAAATACATTTTGATAACATATTATTTGATTTCGTGTTTTTTCGAACAGCTACAACTTCATACTAAAACATTGAATGTTTGACAAAAACTTAATAGTATTATGCTTTCAAGTCTTGTGATACTGGTTGTTTCTTACGAAGATTATATATTTGCTTTAGTTTAGCTATAAAGGAATATAGAGAAAACATATGGAAATAAATTTATAGCAAATATTAATGAATTGTACGTTAACTAATTAATAATTAATATTAAATGTTAGTAAATAATAACAATAATTAATTAATTCGGACTTAGATAATCAGAAAACACTAGATATTAAATTTACGTATTTTGTTTGGAAGTTTTAATTTACCATGTACTTTTGCTATTTTTGGATTAATAAATTCGCTACCGGTTTCGACACAACCGTGCCATTGACGAGCGTTCTTAAAACTAACTTAAATTAGACAAGTGCAGAAATTAGGTGAGGGTAGAGGGAGTGGTGATTTGGAGGGGGGGGGTGGTGGGAGGAGTCAAAGTTAATAGGAAACATGGTTAGTAAAGGTGATTTACAGGGAGCTATTATCTTGTTTACTAAATTAATTAATTTTTGTTAATTTCTAAAGTTTCTAAGGATCACAATTTAAAATATCTATCAACATTTGAATGCTTAAACTTAGTTTTTTCTCTAATTAAGTTAGTTTTAAGAACGCTCGTCAATGGCACGGTTGTGTCGAAACCAGTAGCGAATTTATTAATCCAAAAATAGCAAAAGTACATGGTAAATTAAAACTTCCAAACAAAATGTCTAGAAATTGCTATATAGTGAATGCCGAAAATATACAAGAAATTAAATTTATGATTAGGTTGCTGCTGAAATTGAATAAAAAACTTACTTTTTTATTTTCGCAGTTTGAGTGAAAAACCACCTCAAGGTCTCTAATATTAAGGTGTTTTATCTCCATAAATATAACAATAGTAATTAGAGATTTTTTTAATGACTTGCTTACAGACTAAAAAAAAACTGAATCCTCTCATTTCGGTCGAATGAAATAATAACGACGTCAACACGTAGGACGTACAGAAACATTTTACGGGACATTTCTGAATATTTTCTTTTAAAAAAGTAGCAGTAAATTCAAAGCTAAAAGACGTAAACATTAATGATATACCGACGTTAAACATCCCTTCGAATCGTAACTTTCCCTTTTAACAACCTTGTTAGACTAAACAGTCCCAATTTCTAATATTTTTTTTACATCACTACTTTAATATGCATCGTAAAATTTTGGACGACTTTTACAGCTTAAACAAAAAAATGTGGGGTAAAGGAAAAAATTTAATTATGTTCGGATTATAACGTGTTGGATGTTTTCGTATGATTTAATAAAAATTTCAGAAGATTTAATACTATTAACTTACCGGCAATATATTACCATATTAAAATCCCTTCTTTGTGAACTGTATTAACTGACGTGTATAGTGTCATAATCGTAATATATTTTTTGCCAATGAAAAGGCCGATCTACGTAAAATTCCTTTCATCATCGGCGTTCCCACTTTTGTTGAGGTTGAATATTGAAAATAATAATACAATTTAAGCGCAGCCTCTCTGTAGTCGAGAAACTTTATCACCGCAATGGATCGCAGAATTATTCATACGCTTTTAGGCGTTACATCACTATCTTTCAAATATGAATAAGAAATAAAATTGTTTGTGTTTTTATCTCTCGAAATTATACGTTGAAATGTAAATGAGTCCCACAGCATCGCTTTACAAACAAATTCAGATGGCTCGACCTAATCTCAAACTTACCGCCTTTCTTGTTAGCGAATTGAGCGGCTTCAAAGTAAAATTTGCTGATTCTTTGTATGGTATTTGTGACGTTCGTACTTTGTGATTAGAAATGTCGCGGTGGAAGATTTTTAGGTTGCTATAAAGAAAGTCCCTTCAAATGAGCGTACTCTTCATCAAGGAACGGAAGTCGGTACCCGAACAGTGCCTTAGTAAAATCCTTCATTTTACAATAACAATAAAATTCATGAAATACTCGTATACCTACTCTGAACAAGAAATTCTCATTGTATTTGTATTGTTATACGTAGCTTTACCAGTTTTAATAGCGTTCCGAATACCGGATAAAAAATAGACTTAAAAAATCAAAACTGTTAAGTAGAAAATATGTCTATCTTATAATAACGTAAAGCAGTAAAATACAACGAACGATGAGTTCTGGCATCAAGAAATTTGTCGGACTTTGATTGCATGGAATTTCTATGACAACGCTATTTTCAGCTCGCCATATACGAGTATATATATTTTAATTAACATTTAAGACCTGCTCTACTTCTTCAGCAGGTACCTAGTACATATTGACAACATTTTATATAAAGTATGGTACATTCAATTTTTTTACAAACGGTATCTTTATAATATGATAATGTAAAATAAACATGGATAAATTTACGTTTATGGTGACAAAAACGGAGCAAATATGAGAATACATTATAATATATGTACCTACATTTAAGTATGTGTAGGTAGATATCGTTTCAATCCTGATCAATGGAGATTTTAAATATAAATTTTAATGTATAAAAGGAAATATGCCATCCCGTTTATTCCATGTTTAACAATATTGTTTAACTAAATTTTAAACTTTAAATTTCAATTTTTTTATTACAGTTTGTCCAATATCATTTTACAAACATATCAAATCATCATTAATTATATCAATAAAATATCACAATTATTATCACATTAAGCGCATCAATAATATCATAGTAACAGCTTTGTGATTTATTTACAAAAGATTTATTGCTCTTTTTAAATCAATGTAGTTTAAGTGAAAGATGTCTACCTTAAAAGAAAGGTAGTTCTATTAGGAGTGTTATCATTCTCCCCAATGGCATAATCGGTAGCTTGGCCCTGACTCTTGGAAAAATGCCTGTGCTGTCTAGCTCCCTTAAAGTTATAGGGGACATAAAGCGTGATACGTTCCAGAACATCAGGTCTGATGTGCCCATTGAGCAGCTTATGTACTACTAACGCCATTGCAATTTTTCTTCTAACATCTAGACATTCTAAACAATCTAGTCCTAGCATTCCAGCAAGAAAATCCGAAGGACAGTACCCAAACTCTTGCATGTAAAGATATCGCATAAACGTTTTTCGTACTTTTTCTACATCATTTGAGTATAAGGCATCCACAGTTCTTCATATTACCGAGCCACTCTCGAGAGTACCACTAACAAGCAGTTTTATCATTGTATTAAAAAAAAGTTGCCTTGAAATAAAAGTGTTCTTTTGAAACAGAGTACTAAGTACCAGTTGCATAACGTAACCTTGTTACCAACATGTGACCAGCCGCTACTGATTTAAGGGAGAGGTTTATATACAACACTTGATACCAGGAGGTGGATGGATTATAAACTAACTTTAAAAGTTTTATTTTTATTCAACACAAAGCCTTTCTTTAAGCCTGAATTAGAATGATGTATTATACACTCAGTAAGAAAAGCATTTATGAATGAATTTACAGAAATTTGTACATCATTATAACAGCAGCTAAGCTGACCATAAATAAACCGCAGAAAGATGAAATGTAATGTACGTCTTGGTAAGGGTAGCTTTACTTCGGGGCTTTTGATTCCACCCCCTGTTTTATTACGGCATACACTTAAGTATCCCTGTTGTTTAAAATATTTGTCATTCAGAATAATTATGTCATGGCTATTATATCGTTAAGTGTTCCGGCTACAGTAGAAATGTATCCTTTTGTCTTCAGAATAGAGGGAAAGGTAGGTTGATTTGTCTGTATACCAGGGACTTTTACAGGTCGTTACTTAATTCCACAAAATTTTAACCTCTTTCTAGATATTACCTTTTAACTGGTATTTCTAGTTGTATAGGTCTAATAAATTATAAAAAAATGAGTTTAATTCAAAAAAGAAATATGTAGCTAATATCCGCCTTCACGTGAGTTTCAAAAAACTTTAATCATTTTGAAAGAGTTTTTTAAAACATCTGTATCTTTTTTCATCCTGAGCTTTTTTTTAAAATTGTGGATTTTTTTTTTCATTTGAAATGACATTACAATCTGAAGGTAGTTGCATTATCCTAGAAGTTACAAATAATTATAGCCGTGCAAATTTCATGACGCCAGAACTCGCTGTTGGATTTGAGTATTTACTACTTCATAAAGCAGGTTTCTATTTTATAGTTCAGTTTCAAGTTATGAGTTAGTTATCAGTTAAGCATGATTTAATTACCGGTCAGTGGCTGAGTTGGCATCGCGTTTGGGTCCTCACCCAGACGTCGTGAGTTCAATTCCTCGGCTGGCTAAGTCCTCCATTACGACACAAGCAACATCTTCCGCTTACTGTTATGGTAGTAGGAAATTTTCAAATATTGTCAGGTTATTCGTAACCAGGGAATATTTGTTTTTTTTTTTTTTTAAATGTGAAATTATTTCCAAATTTCAGAATTTTTTTTATATCCTTCTGCACATAGATTTCATGTGCTCTGTTAAAAACTTTTACAGCGGAAAAGATAATCAAAAAAATTTACTGAAGAAATTTATATATATATCTTAATGTTTCTAAAATCGTGATTCATTAATATAAAGCACAATTTTTTTGTTTGTTTAATTACAATATATTTAATCAGCTTTCTTTAAGAGTTAACTTTTTGCATGCTAACAATTTTGTCATTAAAAATCGGAGAAATGTCACAATAGGTACAACACTATTGAAAATATACGCATATTTTTCTAAGGATGTAAGGATAATGGATGCAGGTGAAAAAATCAAAATTCATTTTCCGGGTGATCTAGGATATCAAATTAAGTCGCGTGAAGTTCCCATAGTAATGATTTGAACTATACGAGTACACAAAGATGTTGTGTTGTGCGTCTTAAGTCTGCAATGTCAACAAAGGGACCAATTTTCAACTGGGGAATCTAATTTATGTACTTCGGCTCCCTAATAAATAATTTTAACACGGGCGAACATATTACATACAGCATCCAGTACAAATAACCTCGCAAGGAGCATAACATGTTGGCGAATTAATTAATTATATTATAGGAACCGTCGATTCAGAAGTGATAAATTTTCTTCTGAATGAAAATAGAATGGAACTAATCGTTTAAGCAACCTTAACCAGCTTTTAAAGATGTTATTTGCGGAACCCGTTAATAAGCCGTAATTTTACAAATGTATTTACATTGCACGTATTTAGCTATTGTTCTAAAATAAGCTGAAGTTAAAAAGAATAATGAAAACCAACTGTTTGTTTCGTTTTTTGAAAAATAGTGATAAAACTCGATAGAGGCATTGAGCATCGTAAAGCAGAAATTTGAATGCATGGTGTAATAATAAATTTTTGCAATGTTTGTCAATTGTTAGTTTGGAATGTCTTGATCAACGAAACTACTAGATATAAAAATATTTCCATCGCTTGCTTTGAAACTTTTATGAGCATCCATTTATTTATCTGAAAAAAAAGACGCGAGGCTGTTTGTATTTTCTATGAAACAGTGTTAAAACTCGAGCAAAGGCGAATAGTAATTACTACTCGTAGTTTCCCATAAACAAGGCCGATGTATTAGATAACATATTAATAAACATTCGAGTAAGTATTACTAAAATTTTACCAAGTATCTTCATAAAATATGAAAGCAGAAAAGTGCTCTCCAAATAAAAAAAAAAGATTATTTTGTGTTGTTGTCTCAGTCACAACCTGATCTCTTTTTAATAAAATTTAAAAAATATAGTGTGTCTATATTTTTACTTGTATACCGCATATCCTGAAAAGGGAAGCTTCGCTTCCGAAACATGTTGATATTTACATATTAAACGGTGGTGTATACAAAATATTTCTCTCTTTTTTTTAATAACGATAGCACAAATAATTTTTTGTGGTATTATTATTAATAAATGAATATGAAGAAGTTTGTTTACACCGCTGTTTATAATGGATAAATCATCAATCCTCATCGGGATATATATATATCTTAGTATAGTGGGTATCCTGATGAAGAAAGCTTCGCTTTCGTAAGATGCTGATATTTATATATTAAAAACAGTGATATAAACAAAGTTATTTTTATTAATTTAATTTTGCTTGTATTGAAATGATCTTTTTTTTATTTTAAATGACTTTTCAATTTTCAGATCACTTTGAAAATAATTAATATTCTTTCAAATGATCAGTATTACAAAGCGTAAAGCTTTAAAGAGTTGATTTTTAAATGTCTACTCTTTTGTACATTATTTTTACAAAATTTTGTATTTATTAACAAGATAAAAAGTTGCGTGGTATCAAATACAATTATTCCAATTAACTCGCATTGCTTAACAGATGTAGCACCCACTGTACCGGATGGAAAAAATACTCTCTTTTTTGATGACTCTGGAAAAATCATTGTGTTCGTTATTATTTTAGCGTTCGTTCGAAAAGGCACGATATTCTTTTGTTCCCGTTCCCCTAGTCCACCTAGTCCTCTACTCCCATTGTGTTTCCCGCATTGTATCGATGTCTCTCTAGAATATGTTGAACTAATCCATACCATTATTCCCCACAATATTTTATCATGGATGGAACTCCAGGTGCTCAAGGTATTGATATTTTATTAACACTGAAACAAATAATAATGCTTTTTGCGCCGCTTATTATTATGTGCCTATTCTTTCAGCTAAGTATTTACCTTATCATCAGACGATAACATCACAATTTAATAATCATTATCGCTTTTAGATTATTCTTTTATCAAATTGGCAATACGTTTGAACATTGATTGACGCTATAAGGTTGGGATGTTTCCACCTCCGTCACATTTGATGACCATCCCGCCTTTGAATGCCGATTCTTGACCGGTTTCAGCTTTTGATCAAATTGTGATCAACTGAAAAGCATAACAACGTGATCGGTATGCTTGGCAGATGATGACTATTTGATCAAAAGGTGTAATGGGCCGAGATTCGACATTCGAAAAGAGGACCATACAAATGCTAAAAATTAAAAATGGCACTGATCATCAATCAAATGTGACGGAGATCGAAACACCCCAACCTAAGTCATAATATGACTTGGCTGTTTTCAGCAGCTATTTTTATCAAAAAGCATATTTAGATAGCAAAAAAGATAAGGAAACTTTATATCGCTAGAATTTTAAATGAGCAGATTTTCAAATGTACTTAGTTGGCCAAACACAACTCTGTACATATTTACGCAAGTTATTTGTAGAACAGAAGGTAAAATATTCTCAACACGCGTGCGAATACATTATCGCACGTTTACCAGTTAGATTCTCTTGGAACATTTCTTAATGGAATATTACTAATGATTGACAGCTGCCGTTTGGGAATATTTTTCCATGAAGGCGAAAACATTATATATTCAAGTCACGTAAAGAATGAAGTTATAAATTTGTACATTTTTTGCACATCTTCATAAACATTTTGGTTCACCTTTTTTTTCCTTTCTTCATCCATTCTATCTTTTATGCATGGTTTACCCATACAAAACGATTCTCATGAATGTCTTAATTTTTACTATCACATAAATAATACGTATAATGCTTATTTTTTTTATGTAGCCTCTAAATATTGTTTGATATTTATTGCAACACGTGAATATTACGGTTTTTGTTGTTTCATGAAATAATTTGGGATTCCTGTGTTTACCATTTTTTCAGCAGCTTGTCGGAAAATGTGTTTTTTTATTTTTTTATTTTAGATTGGAAACATTTTTTAGCACACAAAATGTACATACTATGTAAAGATATATCAACGTTTATTATTCATTATACAGGATGTTATTGTATTACACATCTACTTGTAACATTCCCGAAGAAATTTACAAGCATTTCTTTGATTGAAAGTAGAGTATATGGCTTAAATTGAATGATAGAAGCTAAGGACGCCCGAGGAAGACGTAGCAGGACCAAGTTAATCAATTTCTTGAATCGGGCCATGTGAAGAATTAGAATAACAGATGAAAGAATATGTAGGAGGAGATGGTCTATGTATGTGAATGAAATGTGTGTCAAGACAAAGTTGGATGGGGGTTCAGACTAATAGATGTATACACTGATATTGTCCGATTATAGTCACAATAATATTAATAATAATAATAATATTTATTTGAAACACACATTATTTTACAAAAATATGTATGAAGGCTTTTACTGGCCAACTAGGAACAAATCCCGTTTTAGGACAGTAAAATTGATATATGTTTAGTTCATATTAATTTTCACAAACATGAAAGAATACATAAAGGAAATTTATAAAAAATAAAACTTCGGTTGTTTTTTTATGTTTTTGTTTTTAAAATATGATGCATTTTTTTAAATTTATTGTATAGTAATAATGAATTACATATGAGGTGTAAAAGTTTAAAGTATAAAAGTTTAAGGTATAAAAATTTAAAATATAAAAGCTTAAAGTATAAAAGTTTAAACCATGACATGCATTTTTAATTTCGTGTAAAGTATTAACGAATTACATATGAGATGTAAAACTTTAAAGTATAAAGTATAAAAGTTTAAAGCATGACATGCATTTTTAATTTCGTGTAAGGTATTAACGAATTACATATGAGATGTAAAACTTTAAAGTATAAAGGATAAAAGTTTAAAGTATAAATGTTTAAAGCATGACATGCATTTTTAATTTCGTGTAAAGTATTAACAAATTACATATGAGATGTAAAACTTTAAAGTATAAAGTATAAAAGTTTAAAGTATAAAGTATAAAAGTGTAAAATATAAAACTTTAAAGTATAAAAGTTTAAAGTATGACATGCATTTTTAATTTCGTGTAAAGTATTAACGAATTACATATGAGATGTAAAACTTTAAAGTAGGGTCAGTGGGCCGGTTGTGGCCATTGGGCCGGTTCTGGCCATTTTCAACTTTACAAGTCGAAATATAAGCTAAATAAAATCGAATCTTTTTTTACTCTATGGCAAAATGCATATTTGTCAATGGTCTTCGTTGACAAATGACACAATAAATCTTATTGTTAACAGTTTGTGTTTGGTCGATGCGAATAAGTGTTGCGGAATTTTTTATTGAGATTGTTACCCAAAACCTTAAGGAACCCACCGTAAGTAATTTTAATATATATTTGTAATCCTTTTGATGTTTTATTTGAAAACAAGATGTACCCATTATAAAAGGGTAAAGTAATATGTTTTGAGGTTATTTTTAGCAAATTGGTTGTTTAAACATGATTTTTCGATGTGGCCATTACTGACACAAGAATTTATACAAATGTATGGGTTGTGGCCACAAGTGGCTCCCATACAGTACTAGTTTTGGCCATTATCTAAAAAAATGTACATATCCGCTAATTTTGATATTTTAACTCAATAAATTATTATGTTTCTTCTTCAGAACTGTGAAAATGACTCCGGCAAATAAGAAGAAAGATGCTATTGAGCACTCAAAACGCAAACTTTTTTGTTATTCACCATTGAAATTGATTTTGGCACTCGATGCTATAAAAGGAGGTATGAAGGTATCTACTGCTAGTAAAAACTACAAAGTCCCCCGTAGCACTTTGCGTAACAAAATATGTGGACGTGCACCAGCGGCCTCAGGTCACGTAGGACCACAAGCTGTACTTGGTATAGAAATAGAGATGTCACTAGTCAGATGGATTAAAGATTGTGCCCGGGCAGGTTTTCCAATTAACAGGGAATGTTTATTAGATTCCGTAAAGAAGATTGTTGTTACTGGCAACATCAATACTCCTTTCATCAATAATCGCCCTGGGAGGACATGGTTTGAGTCATTTATGACGAGACATCCTGATTTAAGCAAAAAACATGCAGAGTACATAAACAAGGCATGCGCATTGATAACCGAAGAAAAAATCAGAAACTGGTTTGAAGAAGTCATTAGTTTGTTAGGACCTACAGTATTTGGAGAGTAAAATTGAACCAAATATGCTTAAAGATTTCAAAGTCACTTAGAGCACTGGTATGGATTGGACAGGTTGTACTGAAGGGTTGTTCCTGTATAAAGTATGGCTGGCCTTCAAAGACGATAATACTGCATTGCCAAATACAGATCTTACTTGTATTAATCTAGATCGAGTTACAACGCCTCCAGAAACTCCTGTTATTGAACCTTCATTTCCAATAGCGGTAAACGAAGAAATCCTGGACGTATCAGCATCAACATCTAAAGATATTGTATCCTCTTCTGAGATTGTAGAATTGAATATGCTGACTAATGCCGCAGAATTAGTGAAAAAATGCGTCATATGGCCTGAAAAGAAGACAAATACTACCAGTCGAAAGAGAGAGTATATTCCTTCGGTGTTAACATCAGATAAATGGAAAGATATTATGATGGCTAAGGAAAAGGAGAAAGACAGAAAAGAAGAACAAAAACAGATAAAACTAGCTAAAAAAATAAATAAGAACATTAAAAAAAGAAACCGACCATTGAAATTTCAGAGACGTCAGAGGAAGAAAATTTGCGTGACACATCTCATTCGGACTGCGAAGACCGGATTCCACAGGTAAAGACGTCGGGTTTCGAAGAACTAGATCGAACACCCCTGGAAGGAGATTATGTCCTGGTTGAATTCAAAAATCCCAAAGCCACTTTTTATTATGTCGGCAAAATATTGCGTTCAAAAGACGAAGACAATGAGTTTGAGATAAGGTACCTGAAAAAACATAATACCACTGGTAGCCAATTCACAATGCCACAAATTCCTGATTTGGCATCTGTTGCTGAGATTGATATTAAAATGATATTGCCACCACCATTGTTTACAGGTACAACCAAAAGGCAAAAATTCTTTTTATACTTTCGAAATCGAACTCTCAGGTCTAAATTTGCGCTAAATCTTATTTTTTTATAAGTTTATTGTATAACTTGAATAATAAACATCGATTCATAATCATTACTTTGTTTAATTTAGATAAAAAAATGTAAGTTCCCGATATAGATTCATGTGGCCAAAACCGGCACACGGGTGTGGCGAGAACTGATTAAATTGTGGCCACAACTAATGCATGGGTCCAGTTCAACGAAAAAAATATATTTAAAAATAATTAAAGAGCTGTTACTGGATATATTTACATATATTAAAGACAAGTATTTTTATTGTGCATTAATGTTGGAAAAATTATAATTTACATTTATGTGCAAGTTTGGTGCTCATTCAAAAACGAAAAAATCCTTAAGGTGGCCACAACCGGCCCACTGACCCTACTATATATAATTTTTAAATGAATTAATTGTGAAACAACACAAATTAATTAAATAAAATTTACTTGCGCACGCCGGGATTTGAACCCGCGACCTTCGGATTCGTAGTCGAGAGCCTTACCCCTCGACCATGGAGGCCGTCAAATCCGGGTAGAGACGTTAAAGAGGAAGGCTCAGTAGTACCCACCTGACTATGCAGGTTGCTGGTAAGGGATCATTGACTGAAACTAATACAGTGTACAAAATGAATCACTTTTTCAATAATCCGTCTGTCACCTTTTATGGCGAAACCGGTCGCCAGTATTAGAAAAACAAAAGTTAATTGCGGGTCAACCTCTGGCGAACGTGACTCCTTGGCTGTAGTTATGGAAGTGGGCGGGTAACATATTATTTCTTTTTATACCAAGAAGATTTATTTAATGATTGAAACCTCAAATAAAATACGAACTAAAAGGACGCAGAATATAATAAGGTAACGATCGCATAAAGTAATCGAACGCAGGACCTCTGTCTTACCGGGACTAGCACTCTAACCCCTGAGCTAATGAGACCTTCTTATTTTTCATCATTTTGATAGATATTTTGAACCAGTTCAAAATTTACCAATTATTCAATTAATTTCCATCTACCCCTGCTAAGATATTTCACAATTTAATTATTTTACTTCACATGGGAGGCTCCGAGGAAATAGATTTCCATTAAGACCATCTTTGGGGATGCTTTGTGAAGGGTGTTTTTAAGGAAATAAAGGGGTGAATTTGTAATATTACTAAGTAATAATTATTATTACATTATTTTCTTAATGATAACATAGTTGATAACTTTCTTAATATTGAGTTTTTCTCTTATTGAAACCACGCAAATATTGATATTTTTAATGGATGTAATTCGCTGAATGACAGCTGGAATCCGAGAGGATCAGAACCGCAGTTGAGCAAGAAGGATAAGGAATTATCCTTAAAAAGCAACCAGAATAGGCCTCCTGAGACTTGTGAGAAAATTACTCCAGTAATGATGATGATTAATGAATTAAAATGTTTAGTAATTTTTTAATACCATATTAATGCACTTAAAAAAATAAAATTAAGGTTGAAAATCACTGAAATCGTGATTCAATCATGATCCATTCCCATAGTAAATTTAAAACGGCTCAGCCGGTGAAAATAGGTAGAAACCCGTGGGAACCTCCAAAATCTTTGACTTGTAACATCACAATTGTAATTTTTAAATTACGTATTAATTTGTTCTCAGATATTTTTATCTTATAATACCTTAGTGTCACTGAAGAAATAACTAATAGAAGTGAGTCGTGAGTGTGCCCGTGTCGTCTGTACAATAACGGCAGACATTCAAGAAAATAGTAACTTATGTTCTGTTTAGGCGCTTTTATAATTTTGCAAGGCAAAACCGTGTAGTCGATAGTTTTTTATAATTTACGCCGTGGTCGTGAACGGCATTTGTGCAGTATTTGCGTCTCATGCGGGGGGCAGGGGAACAGAATGCGGAGCCGCTCACACATCAAATAATCCCTGTAACTGCACACTACACTCTCAAAATTGCGCCACGACTCTACAGGGAACTAGATGTCCAACGGCTGCAGTATGGCAAGTCTTCACACAAACCAAAAGATTTTTTTCCCCTGTTACACCGTTACGCCCGTGCCGTGCAAATTATAAAGGTCCATTCACGTCTATCGGCACCGTGCAGTAGACACATAAAGCGTCAGGCAAGACACAGAAGGGAGTATTCACATTACACCATGCATGAAATTGTTCACATATATTGTAAGCAAGTAATTTTGCCGTGCCTGCCACTTTACGTGTGGTGCTGGTGGGTGTCGATCGACCTTAAAAGCGCACAATCTCCTTTGAATATTTAACTATAAATTCGTATTAAATCTGAGCAATTGATTGAATGATGCTTTGTCGGAAACCAATTTCGACAGAATTTAAGTAATTTTATTGAATTTGTGACCTAAATGTTTTCAAAACATCTGAAAACATGGTATTTTCTCTCGCAACTCTACGAAAAACGGTTTATGTAAAGAATTTCCGATAGTGCTGTCGTCTGCGGTATTTACTTCTGGTGTCATTATGTTTTATCCCTTTACTTAGAACAAAGTGTACATATACAATAGAAAAAGAGGGCGATATGGTATGGAGGCATGTCGACTGTCGCCGAACTACGCAACAACTACAGGGATCATAAAATTGTTTTATTCAGCGGCGGAGTCAATGAAAGTCATGTGTTTTTTTATTTTTTTATATGAATACCGCACAATAGTCCCAAATGCTCCTAACCGTCTGGAGCCAGTGAGACTATTTCATTCCCAATTGGGGAATGTTGTGAGGCTGAATGTATTGGGGAGGGGAAGGAGAAGGGGAAGAGGTAGGTGGGGAAATACCTGGCTATTCAGATCTGGTCACCAAACACGGCTAAAAGCCATTTCAAGCAACGTTTCAATTCTGAATGGTGGTCTTTCACCAGGGCGATACTGAGAGTATCTTCCACTCTGGAACGTGCGCAAATATACTATATATTATTTTTAAATGAATTAATTGTGAAACAACACAAATTAATTAAATAAAATTTACTTGCGCACGCCGGGATTTGAACCCGCGACCTTCGGATTCGTAGTCGAGAGCCTTACCCCTCGACCATGGAGGCCGTCAAAATGCGTTACGCGTTTAGGTAGAAACAAAGGCGGGGCGTCGCTGTGCGAACATGGATGTGGTGTAGGGGTGAGGGTGTTTGCGATATGTATTTTGCAGACGGTTTCATGCTAATAATGGATCATGCCCCACTCACAAAAAAACCTTATACTAAATTTACAGTTAAGTTAAAGTTCTATATAAAATAAAAACAAATGTAACAAACAATATTTCGGAAGAAACTTACTCAAAGATAAAAAAAATAAATAAATAAAAACATAAATAACAAAAATTAATCGTACATAATATTTCCTAATTATCTAATACAAACAGTTTCTTCCAGCTAGCCAAGTTTTCAATATATTTATTAACTGTTTAGTTTTAACGCATTTTTTATTTCAGCGGGTAACATATTTAAACAGCTAGGAATCATGTGATCTAAAGTTCTTTGTCCATATTTGTTTGTATGCTTAGGAAAAATTAATCCTTCATTAAAATTGAGAGGAGTATTGTAAGTGTGCTCTAGTCTATTTGTATTAAATACAGGGTTATTAATGTGCTGAAATATAATTTTGTACCACAGAATATATTCTCATATACAAACTAAAACTTAATATAACGGTGGTAATTAATCTGGAGAGACCTGCCAGCTGCAGGTATATGTATGTAGTATGTTTCTGTATCTATTTGTACATAATGAGATAAATCCAAGCAAGTAATATTTGTACAGCGTGATATGATTTTTGACAAAGATGGCGCTATACAAATTATCCAATGTTATTATCATTATTCTAATGTTAAAGGTCTAAAAAAAACTGTTTTTGGCTACGATCATCACACTATAAAACAGCTTTGTTGTGAATCCATTGCTATTAAATCGATTTCTTTACGACCTGTTTATTGTTCCGCAACGCCCAGTACTCATTATCCTTGCGAATTTACGGTCATTTGATTTTATAAATTCGTAAATAGCAAAGCTTAAAGCTTCAAAATTTATTTAAGAGGCGTGTTGGACATGCTCGCAATATCACTGTGGTGAGAGAGGACTTTGGAAATGGCTTTGGCTAAGTTCAGTAAGCAGATCCGAAAAGACAAGTGGATACTTTCAAAAAAAGATGTCTCTGTTTTCAAAACGGCAATTGCCGGTTTTGTAACAGCTTTGTGTAATATCTTATTTATGGTTTCGTAATTCTTTTAAATGCTTTATGTACACACTTCATTGGTTTCGTGTTGCTTTCTGCTGTTTTACGTATCTTATTTTAGGTTTTGTGATTTAGATTGCTGTATGAATCCTCTGTTGATTTCATATTACTTTTCACCTGTTTAACGTATCTTATTTTAGGTTTTGTGATTTAGATTGCTGTATGAATCCTCTGTTGATTTCATATTACTTTTCACCTGTTTAACGTATCTTATTTTAGGTTTTGTGATTTAGATTGCTGTATGAATCCTCTGTTGATTTCATATTACTTTTCACCTGTTTAACGTATCTTATTTTAGGTTTTGTGATTTAGATTGCTGTATGAATCCTCTGTTGATTTTATATTACTTTTCACCTGTTTAACGTATCTTATTTTAGGTTTTGTGATTTAGATTGCTGTTTGAATCCTCTGTTGACTTCATATTACTTTTCACCTGTTTAACGTATTTTATTTTTGGTTTCAAGTAACTTTTTAAATGCTTTATACAACCTTTGTTAATTTCGTTTAACTTTTTATTTGTTTCCGGTATTACTCTTAAAATAATTTTAATTATAATATATTTACATACGTGAAACTAATAAGAGAAAAGCACCCGTTAACAAGTTAAACTAATCAAATTAGCAGGAATTAATTTTTATTACAAGATTAATAATAATTTTAAAAAAAAACGCTGAACTCGCTGATCTTTTTAAAGTATTTTAAAATAAATTTTTATGAGTTCCAAGTACCATATCAAATGTTTCATGCATCTTTCGTGTTTTTCTCGTTACTTGCATTACAGATGTGCTCGAAATAATATACGAGTATCTTTTTGGTTTCTAGAACAGAGTTAGTTCTCTTGAAAGATAAATTAATTTATTTGAAGTAACGGTTACTAGACCCATTATTAATTAGTTTAAATGAAATGCAATTTCACTGACGCCATTCTCTGAACTGTGACGCTAATCCAAAGGAGACTTAATAAAGATTCATTTGGTTCTTTGACCCGAGCATCAACTGAGCTGTAACAATTGATGAATTATACCGAGAATACTTTAATGTAACTAATGACTGGAAGCATCAATTATAATAAAATGTTATTTTGTGCACAGAGAGCCAAAAAAACTATTCCCTTTAAAATATAAGTGTAAGGATATTTTTTAAAATGTAAATACAGATAAGTTCCAACTGCAGATTTAATTAGGTATGTTGCGAGATTGAATGTGGGGAAGACGAAAGTTGGGTAGTACCTTGTTAATCATATCTAGTCAATAAACTTGTTTAAAGTCATTTTAAGAACCGTTTCGATTCAGACTGATGGCATTTCACCAGGGCGATACTGATAGTATTTACCACCCCGAAAACAAAGCTAAGATGGTAGGTACTAGGGTAAAATGGGACAATAGCGAACACCCGAGGGAAACCGAAAAAAAAATGATCTACGAAATGTAAAAATAAAATCAAATGAAACACTCAAACTTTGTTTTAACGACATTTATTTTACACGCCTACCGGTTTCGGAACAACCGTTCCATCGTCAGGGCAAGTGTTGCCACGTAGAAACAAAAATTGCTTGATTTTTGTTTCTACGTAGTTATATGAGGTTATATTTTATATTAGATAGCTGCAGTATCTGGCGTTATCTGGGGTTATTAATATTTTTATAATCATAGTTTTATAATCACTAACCCTACCCCTACTCCTACCCCTATTAATACCCCTACTCCTACCTCTACTTCTACCCCTACTCATATTCCTACTTCCTATTCCTACCCACTAATTTTCCTCTTATTTTAAACGTCAAGTGTGCAAAATTTCATCAAGTATTACCAAAATTTGGCTTTTAGCGTGGGAAAGATGGATAGGAGTGGTTTTTTGAAATCTCATATGGACAGTGACCTTCCTCTTGTTTTGTAGGTCAAAAGAGCAAAAAATCGTCATATAAAACTGTAGATTTTTATAAAAAACAAACACACATCGCCCCCCCGGGAGATTCTTCTTTATATAATATAAAAAGAAGAAGATAGGAATTTTCAAACAATTCCGTTTTTAAGACCCGCTTGTACTCTGGATAATTTCGAATATTAGCAATATTTGGGGGAAGCTTATTCCAATTGACCGGGCTGGATTTACGAAATGCTAATAACTAATTATTTCAGTCACTAGCCACATTATTCTCTTAACGCTGGCGTTGTCGAAATCGAGTTATATTCCCTGATTTTTCACGGGTAATATTACAAATAGTAATATTGGAATTCTTTTATATGGAAAATACAAAAATTTAACCCAAAGCCAGAGCCATCTGCTGGAAACTAAAGTAATGAAATTAGATCCGAGAAAATTATATAATCAACCTATGGAAGTTACTACTTATGGAATATCCGTCCCGTCTAATTACTATGAGATGGGGCGAATGTTCCATGTCTAGGGGCTGAAGGGATCTTTGTTAAAAGAACTGAAGTTGGTACTAAAGTAAGTGTCTGTATTAAATGTGAATTCAGAACGGTCTTTATAAGTTTATTAAATTAATTACACCATTTACATTTTTATACAATTACGGAGTATAAGATTAGAAGAGGAGGGGGAAGTGATGTGTAAACTCTTAATCTTCTCCTTGAATACTTATTTTATTTCTTTTATTTGTTCTATGTCTTTCTATATAGCGATCTCATGAGTTATAAAAATCATTTTGCGAATTTTTTTTTTTGATTATACAGAAGATGCATACAAAACTATATATATTGTATTGTAATTTTTTTGTGTACAGTGCTGGGGAACATTTATCACTTTTCCTTTGTCAACTGTGGTTAGAGGTGCATAAGTGTGGAGATAATCTTCTCTACACAGTGAGGGCTTTTATTTATGTTTATTTCAAAGAATTGAAAATTGTGTTTTACGTGCTAGCAGCACTTGCTGATATCTTATATTTAAGCCCGCTCACTAAGGTAATGGAGGGTAAAAGATGGAATTAGGATGGTGACGGAGGGGGTCAGTGGTGCGGGTTCAGCGACCGAGGTTGGAGATGGGGGGATTCGAGTTCGATTCTAATTTGGAGAAAATTTTTTTAACTAAAGCAATTATATGTTTTCGGAATGGAGGAATTTAAGATAAAAAACTAAAGTAGAAAAAAAACAATAACAAAAAACAATAGACAAAGATATACAGTAATAATATATTGTTAGCGATAAATAAAACGATGAGTGCTTAAAATCCAATATATTCAGTCAGCACGCTTGTAATAGTAATAATCGGTAAGGTTATGTTTATCCTTCGATTCGAATCCAATCTGACCGGTGGAATTTGCACGATCTTCGCGGGGTGACGTGTGGGTCAAGCAGTTCTCCGCTTGATCGACAGAGGCGACATTAGTGCCTCTGTCGGGCAGATTGCGTACCAAAAGTCTGTAGCGAAAATATTCAAATATGCAGTTAACAATAGAATATATATAACATTTTGTAGAAAAGTATAAAAGAAAAAACCAAAGTGGCTATTTATAAAAGAAAGGTATATGCATATATAAAAGCTTTATTGAAAAGTACATATAGATGTAAACAATAAAGTAGCAAAAGTGATAGAAGAAAGGGCTGTGGTTATCTTAGTATATTTTATAGTATCCGAAAGAAAAAAAAACATTATAAGTGTTTATAAAGATCCATGTAGTTAAAAATATACATTTACAAAAGCAGTTTATTGATTATAATTTACGCTAAAACAGAACACTTTACACTTCATTTCGGAAGGGAAAATACTATTACAAGTGTTTTTGAGAGAATAATGTAGCTAGTGAATAAAAAAAATTATATATATTTATTTATTTATTTATTACAAAAAAAATTCTAAATTATAACATAATACATGATATACATGATTTTTTTTCTTATTATTCTACTCTCCATAAGTTGAGGTCCAGTAGCTCGTGGTTATGGGAGGAGTATTTACATACATAAGATAAAATGAATACATAGTTAGAGTAGGTGATATGAAATTAAAATTAAAAACTCGTTAAATAAATACAAACGTAAATCAACAAAACACTTTTAGACTAATAATAATAATTAACCTAATAGTAATTTATACGCTAGATAGTACATTATTAGGGGTACAATATATCATTATCTAAGTTCAGGGAATTAATTTGCTTTTTAAATTGTTCATATTTCAAAGTGTCGGTTATACTAATTTTGTTTTTAGATAATAATATATTTAACCATCTTATACCTAAATACAAATAGTGGTGCTGAGCCGTGGTCGTTCTTAACATAGGGATCGCTATTAAACCATTAGTTTTAAATCTTTTGCTTATACTGTCAGTGGAGTGAATTTTATTGATGAAAAATTCTTTGTAAATTTGATGTAAGGCGTTTCTTTTATACAGTTCGGTAATAGATGGTACATTGAATTTCCGAAATATCTTCTACTAAAGTCGTATGGCTTTTTAATGATTATTTTAATTATTATTTTTTGAATTATTATTATTGGCTGTAGTGAGGCTTTATGGGCCCCTCCCCACCCAATAATGCCATACTGCAATAGGGACTGAATTAATGCATAATATAGCTTTTTAATTGTTTTCTTGTTTAATATGTTACGTATGTTATAGAATACATATATAAGTTTTCCTACTCGTTCAACGGTGAGTTTGATATGGTCTTTCCATTTAACATTTTTATCTATTATGATTCCAAGAAATTAGATATTAGATTTATGATTTAGTTTAGCACAGTCCGTATTACATGTAATATCATTTATACAATTTTTAGAATGAATGGTTATGTTAATTAAATTTGTTGGTACTTCTTCTTTTAGAGAGAAGGGAATAAAATATGTTTTTTCTGTGTTGAGCGATAATAGGTTGTTATCAAACCATTCTTCAATATTTATGTCGTGATTGGCTGCAATGGTAATCTCATTCCATGTCTTTTTTTTCGATAATTATTGCAGTGTCATCAGCAAAAGATATAATTTTACCATGAATGGATAATTTAAACATTTGATTGACATAAATTATAAATAAAATTGGTCCGATGACAGTCCCTTGGGGGATACCAAAATCCAAAATTTCAGCTTCACTTAATGAGTTATTCAATTTGACCTTTTGGCCTCTTTGAGTTAGATAGCTTTGAAACCAATACCTAACCTTAACCTTTACTATAGGTACTCGCTACACAATAATCTCAGAGAATTGATGACACTGCTTTTCAAATTTAGCGTAAGGAAATCTTCATCCCGATCCACAGGATTTCTTTATTATCACTACTAAAGCTTCCCGTTCCTCATCTCTTTCTCTCTTCAGTCCATTTATCCTCGCAAGATACCACAATTGGGGATCCCATAGTCTCACTGGCTGCAGGCGGCTTGACTATTGCGCGGTATTCTCATTTGTAATGCTGCAGTCTTGTATGAGAGAGTCATACAAGACTGCAGAATTACGTAATTTGCGATAATGCATTGTGATAATTATACTCTCTTGACTATTATTCCGCCATACACTTAAATATAAAATACCATTTTATAAAACGCAAATACATTAAATCATAAAAAATATATATGTAGTCATTCGTAAACAATGCATTAGTAAAACTTTACGATCTTTCGGATCAAGCCAATATATTTGATCTTTTTTATTGCAATGTTCATATCAGCTTTGCAAATTTAAAAGTAAAATTTCGTACATTTTTCCCTCGCATTTACACATAAACATCAATCAACGAATTCTTTTATGCTTTCCAGTCAGTGCATCGCAACCAGCGTATCACGAAACGATTCTACATGCGTCGTTCAGTAGAAATAGGGAAATGTTACAACGTACCTATCAGCGACACGCCTTTATGTATGCGTCAGCGCACGGCTGCCAGTCGAGGAAAATTTTGGTAATTTATTTATTTTTTATATTAATGAATCATTGTCAAATTACAGAAAATGTACGGCAAGAAATGATGAAAATAAAAGTTACAGAATAAGAACAGTACAAGCATAATAAAAAATGTACATTTGATAGAACATTCAAGAAAAACTGAATTGAATGTTCTCTCAAATGTATATAACGTATCCTAAATTCTATAAAATACATACTGAATTGTCTAAAGGAGGTGCAGTTTGAAAACCAGCGAATGCCTTTTCGAACGTTTCAAATTCCAGTACGTATTTCATACAGAACTTAAATTCTTAAAGTTGAAAATTTTCACTGAAAACCTTAGGCAATTTCCCAACTACGCGTATAGAGTCAAATGTAAATATTTTTTTATTAATTTGTTTATTTATTTTAGAAACAAACGGTGCGTGTGTAAAATGAGTGGTGTACAATTTACGAGGTATTAGAAAATTATTACAGGGATCGGTATCAATGACGTGTCTCTGTGTAATATCTGGTGAGTATATATTTTACCGGGCGGAACTAAACCCGTTAAATGATTTGAGGTAAAGATAAAAGATAAAACGGTAGATGAAAAATGTGTATAGTGTATAGGTGTATTTTTTTACATGAGTACTGCAGAAGAGTTTCAACTGCTACCAACCGTCTGGAGCCAGTGAGACTATGGCATCTTACATCGGGAAATGTTGTGAGGCTGAAGGTATAGGGAGGGGAAGGAGAAGGGGTATAGGAAGGTGGGGAAATGCCTGTATGTGGTGTGTGTGTGCGTGTGTGTGTATGTCTATGGACGTACGAGTATATGTGTCTAAATTTTGTTATGTAGTGGAGAGTTGTGAGTGTGCATTGATCAAGTTACGAGTCATGATTTTTTCTCAAAGGACGATAGGGAGTCAAGAAATATGTCGAGATGTTTTAGAATCTCAAATGCTTAATTGTTGACTACCCACCTCCCTTCCCCCTACCGACCGAACCCATTTGTCACTGGAAGAACTGGAAAAATAGTGCCGAATTCAGTTCGATTTCAAACCGCTCTACGCGCAGGAACAAAAACGTGTTTAACGCCGCGACAAGAGCAACTGGCCAATTCTGGAACACCGTGAAGTTTCAGTGAGGTGAATTAAGTGCTAGAAGATATAGCTCTAAGTTCCTATTAGCCTTTTCTCATCTTGTTTTCCAGATTAACTTCGCCACCAACCCAGAATTGGGATTCTATCAGAACTGTCGAAACACGAGATCTGAGTTGGGACACAGATTATTGAATGTTTGGAGAACACTGGAAATTGATGAATTTACCGCAGCGTTTGTTTTGTTGTTGAATGTGTAAACTAGTTTAGTGTAACGTTTCGATGGTATGTTAATGTTTATTTTAGACAGGAGTACTTTGTAGTATTACTTCTGTTAGCAGACTACAAACTGTCTATTTTTGAGTACTAGCTTTCGAAGTATTTTTGTCACTACAAACCTTACGTATTTTCCTAACTACTAGTATTGAAATTATATATAAATATTATTTTCTAGTATTGTTTGCATTATAAATATAAAAAAAGTATGATTTTTTAATTGTTATGAAAAGGTTTCGCAGCCCTGATTTATTACTCACTGATATCGTTTCAACTGCATTAACATTGCTTTCATCTCGCTTTCGTCACTTTCAAGATGATCCTGGCAAACTCTTTCGTCATAATTATTATCTAAAAAGCTCGAGCGTCCATAGAGTTACATAAAAGAGAGGAGTCAGCTTATAAAGACAGAGACTTGAAACCGTGTTCCATTTTATTTAGGGGAGGAATGTGGTGCGGAGAGGATATCCAGTCAAACGATACTGACGCCACTCACGGACAATGTTAAATCTTGTCAAAAATGGCCGAACTTTGCCAAACGTCATGATTGTTGATCACGTCGATCTTATAATTTTAGGCAAAAAAACTTATTTTTGCTTCATTCTATTACTTGAAAACATATATATATCTAATCATTCTAGCATCATGTGACGTCCATTATTGTAAAAATATACTATATTTAAAAATTAAATAAATATATTGTACTAATTAATTTTTTTTTAATAAATATGGAACTTAAAAAATAGTTACAAAGGGGAAACACATCTTAACGGGGAGAGGGAAGTCGGAGAGTTATTATTTATTAATTCAAAATAATGGTAATATTATTGTGCAATACGATAAACATGGTGTTTTTAAAAAGATTTTTTTTTAAATTTGCATGGGCTTAGCATTTATCAAAATACAATCGGAAATATTACACATTTCTGACCGCTCTACGTATGTTTCACAAAAACATTTAAAAAGTTGAATATCCTTAAAAAAATGCTGTGAAGGTTTTTCTGTAACTTGTCGATACGATAGATTACAAAAAAAAACTGTGTGTGGTTTAATTTTTTTATGAACACTACGCAACTTTAATGTTTTTTTTTGTAATGCAGATTACAAATCTTTGGTTATGTTTATTTACAAAAACGCAACGATAAGGATTAAAAATACTTTTCTCCATTGTAAAAATCATATTCGTATTTTAAATATTTTGTAAAACATACAATGGAACGGTCAGAAAAAGTAATATTCTGATTAGATTTTGATAAATACTAAGCCAATGTAAATTTATAAAATATTTAATAAATATTTTTCTATTTAAAAACATTATGTTTACCGTATGGCGTAATAATACTATCATTATTTTGAATTAATAAATAATAACTCTCCGACGTCCCTCTCTCCCTTAATAGTCATCCCAAGAGAGTAAAAAAATATGTACGAGTATATTCTCTTTGAAAGTATTAGCTATATTTGCATCTATTAATGCTACCTAATTTCTAGTACTTAATATTAGTTACTTATCTGTTTATTACTCCTACACAAGGCTCCAGAGCCAGTTCTATTTATTGGCATACTTTGAAAATAATGAACTAAAAAAAAATTGCAGTAATTTTAATTAGATAAGGAACACACTATCCTGAGAAATGTTAATTCGTCGGCTTTTAGAAACTTTTGCCGTTGTTTCTGCAGTAACGAAATACACATCACTAATGCATTTCTACATATACATATCGTATTGTAAAATTTTTGTGTACCGTGCCAGGGAACATGTCTCCCTCTTCCTGTGTCAACTGTGGTTAGAGGTGCATAAATGTGGAGATAATCTCCTCTCTCCAGTGAGCGGGCTGCCTATTGCTACTGTAGGGCTTTTATTTATTTTTATTTCAAAGAATTGTAAACTGTGTTTTATGTGCTAGCGGCACTTGCTGTTAGCAATCTTATATTTAATTTAAGGTAATGGAGGGTATACGATGAAACTCGGGCGGAGACGGAGGAGGTCGGTGCTAGGGGTCCACCGGGCGAGGTTAGAGATGGAGAAATTCAAGTTCGATTCTAATTTGGAGTAAAATGTTTTGGCTTTGAAGTCAATTTGAAGGAATTTTCGAGTCCGTGTTAATTATGCTATTCCTGACGAATCAGGGACTTTTGGTGATTCGTCGGAGCAATGCATTCTGGAATGATTCTAGCCTTTTGTATTTGAAGTAGCCCATATAGGTGATGCGTATGTGAATTTTGGTCGGATTGTCGATGTGTAAATGAGAAGTTTGTTTTTAAGTTGAGTTTACTGTTGAAGCTGATAATGGGGTGCATACTATACTATGTTTTTTTTCTCGACGCAATTTCGTCATTTGTAAAAAATTGATAAAATTCGCGTTAGCGATAAATGCAAATTTTGCCATTTTCATGCAAATCAGGCGAAATTTGCAATTTTCGGGTAAATATCTCGAATTTTCGTATACTCGTATGTCAAGCGATATTCTGGTATTTAAAAATAATGTCGTATCATACGTTGTAAATATTTCGTCGTCTACGGTTTTGACATGCTTGAATAGCCATACAATAGAACGCAGTCTAACTTCATATCAATTTTTTTTTACAGTAACTGCGCATAGGAGACTCTGAGGGAAATAAGTGCCCTCAATGCCTATATCATCTGTGCTGCGGGGATGCTGTATGGATAGAAAGGAGTGAACTTGGGTCTTGAAGAGACCCATGTTGTAGGAGGGAGGAAACATAAAGGCCCGCAGACAATTCCACAACGAGCTGTTGAAAACAAGAACGAGTCGTAGAAGCTACCTGATCTTATATGACAAATGTCAACCGTGTGCAAATGTGGGGGAATCAATCGAAGGGATCAATGACGTTAGTTCCTTAGAGCATCTTCCATAAAAATACCGGAAGAACAAGGACAGCATTCCTATCTGCCATCTGTGCTCCAAAGATTGCAATGCGTTTGTAAATATAGTCGAAACTAAAAACGGACCTCCTGTACAGAATCAAGGGTTTACTCGTATTCAGATATTTTGGGACTTTCGACTAGAGGTGGCTGCCAAATTCTACAGTGGGGTGGACTTGTGATTTGTACTGGGTCAGCAGTTGTGTATTATTGGGTAAATGCCGCGTACACAAAAAAAGCTTTTAAAAAATACAATTT
>JAHDVE020006314.1:0-50263 GCA_022606495.2 Halesus radiatus
TGGCTCCAGACGGTTGGGAGCAGTTGGGACTCTTGTGGGGTATTCATAAAAAAACCTAGTAAAATTTTTGTGTACAGTGCCAGGGAACATTTCTGCCTCTTCCTGTGTCAACTGTGGTTAGAGGTGTATAAATGTGGAGATAATCCTATCTACCCAGTGAGCGGGCTACCTATTGCTACTGTAGGGCTTTTATTTACTTTTCGAAGAATTGTAAACTGTGTTTTATGTGCTAGCGGCACTTGCTGAAAAAATTAAATGATAGTGAAATATTTTTTTATATTAGAAATTTAAGGCCCGAATTCCCAGACTTTTCATCATAAAACACACCCACATCGCATTTCGTGTGTTCTTCGTTATTCTATGGTTGCCATATACAGATTCCGGCTGATGAAACTCCATAGTCCTACCCATCCTTAGAGCAAATAAGTCCCAACAAAACAGTGCGCCCTGGTGCACCGGTCTCACCAGGACAAGAATACTCGTGACTGGGGTGCCATTGACGGGACAGTACCAAATTTAAAATCGAACTTTTCATTACACTATACTGGCGAACTTCGAACAGAAAAAATCTGACTTATAAGTAACTAACCATCGCGCCGTCTCTCCGTAGATGTGGGCAGAGAGGATAGACCGCCACAAAACTCTGTCTCGAATCACATTCCGTGCTTCATTCACATTCGTATATACATACTCTTAAATTATTCGGACTCTTGACGTGACCCGACTAATCAGGCGTCCCCAACTTCTTCTACCGTTTACTTCCTCATCATATATTCTCCTTAAACTTCGTTCTTCGTTTATCCACTCTACGTACACAATCCATCTAAGCGTCCCTTTCTTAATCTATACCATTACGCTTACGTTATCCCTCTCTCCGGACCGCCAGATTTTTAACACGGTCTATTACAACGCATACGCCTCAGAGATCTCATTTCTGCAGTATTCAGTCTAAGTTCATCCTTTCTCTAACAGTTACGATTAATAGCGTCGCTTCAGAATCACGAGTAATCACGTCACGCTTGACAATAACGAGCCTTAACCCTTGCATATAAAAATAAAGTAATAAAAAATTAAGGAACTTGAAAATTTTTAATTTAAAAAAAGAACGAATGATCCTAATATAACAATAATTAATAAAGTAAGGAAAATCATGTATTCCCCACTACTCAGTGTTTTCACAAGACCTAAGCAAAATAACACATTTAATTAAGTCAATAGCCTTCACGTCATTATAAAACAATTTAGAAAACATTACTATTTAACGCGGGGAAAACAGATTTATCAGTACCTAACAAATGATAAAATTATCAATAATATTAGTCTAGATTCGCCAGATCTCGTTAACTTTATAAACATTTACATACCATCAAGAACAACCCGACAAAATGATTATTTTTATTTGCCCGCAAGTCAATCGTAGGATAACTTCTCAAGCCCATAAGCCCAATCGTAGGATAACTTCTCCAATTCCCCGTATTTGTGCGCTATATAACGAACAATTTCACAATATCGACATTCTTCACAATGCCCTTTCAAAATATCGAACCGCAGTTATACGTACGACCACAAATTGATGCACGAGTATAAAATATATCGAGAGTATCTCCTGTCCCGATCCAATCTTCCTCTTCCGCTCCCCCCTTATATCTTATTTTTTTTCTCTAATAAAACACCTTTACTTAACCACTTTTAGCATAGGTAACTTTGTAGGTTTACCTTTTGTAAAATTTCCTATTATATAAATCTGTATTAAAAGCTGTTTGTTTCTTACAAATAAATAAATGATGCAGGACCTATTATCATAATTATTTTATAAGTAAATCGGTTTCACCGGTAATAAATCATTTTAGGCACTATCAATTGGGTGGGGGTAAATAGAATCATATAAATAAGTCGTATCAACGTGTCCTAACCACAGTTTGAAAATGTCTACAATAATACTGGTCACAAATGTCACAATAATAAATAAAAATAAAAATTAGTAACAAAATTATTACATTTTATTTACGTAATTTTTTTTTTGTTTTAATAATAATTTGCAAGTAACCCTATTCAACAATAGAGTACGTACCTTCATCAATAACACGTAACACAGTTGAGGACCGGATGTGATTTCCACAATGATGAATAGGGGTACAAATCCCAATTAAAAAGTGAGGTTAATATCGTCCATTATTCGAATATACACCAGTCGAACATTCGTCGAAACAAAGATGAAATAACTAGATGAGGTTTATTTTGTTTCACGGACCATTGGGAAAAATGTAAGATTATTATAATGAGGTTGTTTTCTTTATTTTTTTTAAGAATTTCTTTAAACGGTTAGTGACGACAGAAAAAATTACGAAGTTAAGAACTTTTAAAGTAGACTCCAGAGAAACGCATACCTGTGACGTCACGAGTCGCAATTCACAATACGAATAGCTGTAACTGATACTGCCGCGCGTATCATATCTATGGCCGCGCCGGTCATTTTAAGAACTGTGACGTCACACGGTTTTTAGCTCATTTCGGTACTATTTGGTATTGTCCAAAATTTTAAAAAGTTCTGTCCATAGCTTGGTCTAATTAATATAATACATTAATAACTAACTACTGTGTACCCGGTCTTGATCGGGATTTTTTTTTTTTTAATAAAGTTTTGAAGTTGTGAATTCTCGCTTGTCATTTGGGTGCCATATTTGATTTGACAGCGAAAGTAATGCCCTGTGATGACTATTTATATCTCTAAACAAAGAAACATTCATTTGAAATTCAAGACATATCTCAATAATAAAATTTTTAAGTAGGTACCTACTCGTGTTTTCCAATTTGACAATATTATTCCCAAACCAACCTTCTTATTTTGAATATATAATCTGTGGCTAACAAGAGTGGTATATCAATGGGCTAACCTCAATATGGCATGACGTTAATTTTAAAACGTTATAGCAACAGTTTTACATATATCAAACCATTCCGGCACTAATAAGAACAAACTGTCCTATTTTCAGCGAAACCGGTCGAATAGTTATCAATAAAATCGAGGACGCATAGGCAAACATTATTTTTTATATGTAGGGGTACGTAATTGAGTGGTAGGAGAAAAATGCATTCTCGAAAAAAAGATTATCTGTACTTATAAGTGTTTGTAAAAATTATTTTCATGAGGTGAGGTTTGTCCGGGTCTTGGCGGCGGATGTGTCTGCCCATTGTCAAGCCAGGAAGACCCCGTGATCTCTCCAGCAGGACTCTCAACCATCGACAAAGAATATCTAGACAGGGCATGTGGATTTTAAAAACGATACCCGAACCAAAATGAATTTGTTCGCAAAAACAATGATAAAAAAAAGTGCATTGCCCCGTAATTAAACGATTGCAAGAACCATTGTTACCTTTTGTCTTCCAGCAAGTTTGCATCATCGGAGTGACTAACTTTATCGAGATCATTTTTCAAACACAATTGATATTTTAGAAATATTTTAGATAGGTACTATTGCGGACTTAATTATTGACAATTTAATCAACAAATGAATACCAAAAAAAATATATCTGTTTCGAGAGAGCGTTTTCAAAAAACCAGTTCAATTTCTTCAAGCCGTTTTTGTATGAAGGAGAATGGGTTCATGACGTATGAATGCATTCATATTACAACAATAGTTTTATCAGAAAGTTCACGCTCAACAATGGCTTCCATACGGCGAGGCAAGGAAATTTCGCATAAGGCTGGGATCTTAAATTTCAACTTCACACTTGTGACGCGTGCCTTTCTGGTTTCATATTGGCCCACCAAATGAACATCCACATGATTCAAAATACACAACTCTGTATTATTTTGGAGTGAAGCGTGCTAGTCTTTCGAAGCAAGGCAACGGAATTCAATAGTGAGTTGTCTTATGAAATTACTCATAAGTGGGCCAAAATTATCATGCATATTTGTACGACACGCCATATCTAATAGTTGATATATAGATGCTCTCAATCCCTTGCACCGCAGTAGGAGTGATGAATCTATACGTATGTTACTCCTGGACAAATTGACGCTTAGATTCCTACTCACCTTTCTACCTTTTTTAATTCTAAGAACTTCCTCTCTTTCGTTTCTTTAAAAATGCTCTCCATTCTGCATCCCTTAAGATGAAATAGACTCTGAAGGAAATCATTTTACTCAGAGCCTACTGTTTGGAGTTAATGTTTAAAAAAACACTTGATTTATTGGAAACCAGAATGTGAGATGAACTACGAGCTTATACGAAATGGGGAAAAGGTAATTTACCATCGTTGATTGCTAAATTTACTACCTCTGTGCGGCTATTCACTATTCAGTGTGGCCATCTGTTAAAATGGATGGCTCGTGACTAAGAATTGGCTAGAATTGTGACAAACAGTATGCTGCGTTAATTAAAAGCAATTAATCTAAAGTTGAAGGAAAGCCTTGACCATATATGTATTTTTTTTAATATAGCTTCAAACTTTCTAATATCCCAAGCAAAAATAATGACAATGAAGGATATATTAATCACCTACATAAATGAAATCATCTACGTAGCAAAAAAATTACGTTATTACAAGTAACACTTTCATATCATTCGGTAGCGTTCAACTAACTTAAATGATACAACTACAGAAGTTATTAGATATTGTCAAGTGGGGGTAGTGTGGGTGGTGATTTGGAAGGGGGAGGAGTTGCAATAAGGTAACGTGGTTAGCAAAGGTGACTTACAGGGTGTTGTTATTTTGTTAATTTTGTATAATTTTTTTTATCTCTGGAGTCGGGCTTTATTAATATTAAGTAACAAATATAAGTGCATCGTGGATTAAAACTCTTCAAAACAAAATGTCTAGAAATTTTTACATAGTTAATGCCCAAGAAATACACACAAATATATTATGAAGTATTAATAAACAATTAAAAAAAAAATTCTTCTAATATTTTTAAAGACCATGTTTTGAGGAATGTTTAGCTGTAAGATTAAATGGAATTTAATATACTATCGTCTTGATGTTAAGTGATGTATTCCATTTTCTTTACTTAAATTCGGAAAATATTTTAAAATGCGATTAATCTGACTGTAGCTAAAGATTGTCAGAATATAATTGTTAATTTTCGTAAGAAAAATGCGTTTCATACGTTTAGGTCACTCGACGAGAGTTAGAACGAATAACTCATGCTTAGCATTGAATGTATGTGTGCATCGGTATACTCTTCCACCGGCGATCAACAGCCCTTTGTCTCGTTTACACCTACTCACTGTCACTAGCGGAAAGGGGACAGCAAGTTTACATGGTGGTCGAAAAACAATATTGTTCCTATTCACATCGGTTCCAGTTCAATCGGGTGAATGGTATTGCGAGTGAAATAATCCCTGTTTTCATTATTAATAAATTCGCGTGTTAATTATGATTCCACATTTTTTTCTTCTTTTTTCTCGACCTTCTACTAATAAACATACGTAAACATAATACATTTTTAAATCAATATAGGTATGTTTTCCATGAACACAATGATTTTATTTTAAAATCAATTTTTCTGTATGGTTATGTACGATGTTCGGTAAGTTGAGTTATATAGTCACTGAATATAATATTATTCCTCAAATGGAAATATGAAACAGAAAAGATACAGAAAATTAAAAAAAGTAACGGTCGCGTCTGGAACTAAAGCTCGGGACCTCTAGGTCTATCCGGGACCAGAACTCTTATCCACTGAGCTAATGCTGCCCGATTATATCTCCGTTATTTTTAACTATCATACTTCAATTTAAGAACTGTTAATATCATCTTCAATTTTGATATTTTTTATGATATTGATATTTTTATAATATTATTTAAATCGGTATTATAAAATTAGACTCTAGTATCTCAATAACAAAATTGTAATGTTGTTTCCATTATTTTTATCGTTTAAATTTTTTTTCCAACTTATATACATTGATCACAACATGCACGAGCCTCTATATCCTAATTTCGCCCTAATTTGTATGATGATTGTTATTTATTGTTGTATTATATAATATTTTTGAAATAAACTCCTGCTGACAAGCTACTTGCAGTGGCTTAGCGGGTATAAGTTCCCATTGTATATAATTAATATTGCGCAATAAAAATATTAAACAAAAAAAAACTAAAAAAATGAATTCCCATATATTTTGATTTGAGATTTGTTAATATTATCTTCAATCATTAAAAAATTATTACAATTAGGTTATTATCAATAAGTTATTGCAATAACAATTTAATAATTTAGTTTTTTTTATGAATTGGCATTGACGGCTAGTGACTTTTGAGTGATCTTTTCAATCTTAGCTCACTGAAAAGTCACGAGCCGCCACTGTGAATAGGCACGTTATTACAAGCGCTATTGTATAAACAGTATTTACTATCAATAATAATTGGATATGACCCGCTGAAGAATCGAAGGAAATTCATTCTACATAACCAACTTCAAAAAGCTTTAATTTCGTTCTCTGAATTGTTCACCATTATTTTAAAAAAAAATTAATCAAATCAATTTTAATAATATTATTATTAAGTTCTGTAAGCATTTTAGTTTTTTTTATTTTTTTTATTACTGTTACAGCTGTTTCGGAGTTCAAAGCCATTTTCAAACTGTGGTTAGGCCGCATTGAGACGACTTACTAAAAATATTTCATTTACTCCCACCCAATTTTTATTTGGACGGTGTTTAAAACGATTTATAACCGATTTACCTTGAAAATAATTGTGATAATTAAATATTCTGTATTCTATAAATATTAATTGCTTTCAGTCTAAAACGAAACACGCTGTATTTGTTTGAGTAGTATGTTGGGTCTATGGAGAGACCTATCCACAAAATTGGGACCAATTTCTATAGTACCAAAACAGTCAAAAGGTCGGAAAGTTTTCATTTAAACACCCTGGAAATAATTTTAAATAGAAATGCAACTTCTCTGGCATTGTTACGAAAACAAAGAACTTTGTAAAACACATAATTTAAGCTGTTCAACTCTCGGATAGTGGACAAAAGAGTTGCTGTCAACTCTAATGAACCAGAGCCAGGACTTAAAACATCAACTTCCTAGTCCATGTTACCTTTTTAGATTGTTTGGTGTTCGGGGGGTTAGTAATTACGAACCCTTACATCTCTTCCATTTTGCACGATGGTCAAGAAAAAACCCATAAAATCTTACAACCTATATTTTTCGGTCAATATCATTGAGTTTTTTTAGAGTCCCAACTGCCAGGAGCAATTAATGTACGGCATTCTCATAAAACTCCTTCTATCTCCCTTTCTCCTTACACCCCGTGGTTTTTGTCAGGTAACAAAGGTAATGTCATATCAATTCTGCATCCACAATCATAACTACACTACCGCCCATCACACGCGGCCCGGTAAAACAAAAACCCCATCTGTTGGCAGAATCGCCAGATTAATTGGTCCAGTTTTGTACTGTGTCTGCCTCGTTGTGGAATTATGCCGTGAAATTCGAGGCCGCAGCGGAATTAATTGTGGTTCTTTGTTCGAGAAAATTATTTAGCGGGCAGGTAAACGGACCGCGGGGAAAATCGATAAATGCTATAAAGTTTCATCAGTTTGATCAGGTGCATTGAATGCGTTTACGTATTCAATTAAATTCGCAATTTATTTATAATATTACTTTTGCAGAGATTTTTTAAACGGAATATAACGTTAATCAATTAAAATGAGAAACATTATCTCTTCACCACTTCTTAGCATTTTTACGAAACCTAAACAATGTAATTGTAATCATTGAAGAAGATAATGTTAACATAACCTAAATGTAACATGAAACCGAAAAAACAACAGAAAAAAAATATATATATGTTTCAGTTTTAAGTATTAAGATATATATATATATATCTGTACTATTAAATATATTATACGTATTTATGAAAAAAAAAAATTTAAAAGTATATAAAGAATAAAAGTTCATAGAGGATATAAAATATTGCGTATATATAAAAATAGTACAGTTAAATAGATCCGCTATAATAAAATAGTGGTGTCATTAGAAATACTTAACTTTTTGACGGCCGCCTTGGTCGAGGGGTAAGGCTCTCGACTACGAATCCGAAGGTCGCGGGTTCAAATCCCGGCGTGCGCAAGTAAATTGTATTTAATTAATTTGTGTTGTTTCACAATTAATTCATTTAAAAATAATACATAGTATATTTGCGTACGTCCCAGAGTGGAAGATACTCTCAGTATCGCCCTGGCGAAAGACCACCATTCACAATTGAAACGTTGCTTGAAATGGTTTTTAGCCGTGTTTGGTGATCAGATCTGAATAACCAGGTATTTCCTCACCTTCTTATTCCCCTTCTCCTTCCCCTCCCCAATATCTTCAGACTCACAACATTCCTCAATTGGGGATGCCATAGTCCTACTGGCTCCAGATGGTTGGGAGCAGTTGGGACTCTTGTGTGGTATTCATATAAAAAAACTTCTCTTTCTCTCTGTTACGTTATGCTTTATGTTCTCTCTCAAACTCTACTTAAATTACAGTAAAACTTTTTATTTAATCTTTTATAAAAACCCAAAAAACAAACGTGCCAATTAACTAAAAATCAGAATATGCAATGCTGATTGCAATCCAGTAACATGCTCACTGCGCAACGAACTCATTCTAGTAGAAAATATTAATTATTTGGGTACATCTATTGACACAAATCTGAATTGGAAAACTCAAATTAATAAAACCATTTCAAAATTAATATTCCCTTCATATACGCTTTTTGTAGTCATTTTATAAATATTCTCCAGTCCTAAAAACTATAAATATTTCAAATAAATATCATCTCTTTTTTTGCCACCAATCTTCTAATAAATGTAACATCAATAGAAAAGGAGGAAAAAATAGGAAATGTAAAAATCACAGCATCTCTAAGCTTAAATTTTTTAAATTTTCTAATAAAACTGTGGTCATCTGAAGCGACCTGCCAGGTAAGTATGTTTTTCTGTTTCTGTTTGTACATAATTAGATTAAAAAAATAGGAAGTAATATCTGTAAAGTGCTTGAGGTGATTTTTCACAAGAGTGGCATTTCACATTCATTTATTATTTTTCATATTCTATAGGAAGTTCGTAATATTAACAATTTGAAAATTATTTACTTTTCCCTAGTGCAATCATTCATCATTTACGTTACAATAGGATGGGAGGTGCGCTTGGTGAATTTATTACCTCTTTTGATTACTCAAAAACATATTTTAAATGTTATCAATATCTAAACAAAATCAAAGTAAGTTTGTTTGTTTGATATCATTTTCTCGAAAATTACTTAAAATAGCACTGTTTCGATAGCTCTGAAAGAATCCCAATTCTGGAACTGGCGGCGAAGTTAATCCGGAGAACCAGGTGAGAAAAAAAGGTGAAGGAAGGACTGAAAAGAAACGGGAGGATGCCACGGAAATTGAATAAGCCCACCTTGTTCGTGGGTATCCTTAGCACTTAAATTCACCTAACTGAAACCAGAATTGGCCAGCTGCTCTGATGTCGCGGCGGTGAACTCCCTTGTCATACCGCGATGAGCCTTGAGATCGAACTGAAGCTGGCAATATCTCCTTCTAGTGACAATAATAATCGGATCGGGTAGGGAGGGGTAAGTAGTCAATTATGTTACAATTATGCATTGAAGATGCCAAAAGAAGCACAGTTTGTTTATTAGTGCCGGAAAGGGTTAGAGAGTAGTTTGAATGAAATCCAACATGCATAACTGTTGCTATAACGTTTTAAAATGAGTATGAAAAACATTGAACCCGCCGTGTTTTATTTAGATTATCCCATAAAGAAGGTTTTTTGGGTAGAATATTCAAAAAATGGACAACACTAGTAGGTACCTATTTAAGAACTTTATGATTTAGATATGTTTTGAAAAAATAAACGTTTGGAATGAAATAAAATATTCTAATGAATGTTTACTTATTTGGAGATAGTTTACTTTCGCTGTCAAATCAATTATGGCACCCCGATGACAAGCAAGAATTCACAACTTCATAACTTTATTCCAAAAAAAAAATCCCGAACAAGGCCGGGTTTCATTTCAACTCGCGTATTATACAAAGAATATAAGTTATTCAATACCCGTAAACTGTTTATTTTACAAACCTTAAAATATATCTTTAAAACTCAAAAAAAAATCGAAAAATATGAAAATCGTATTAGTAACCCTTTTACGTAATAATGTGTTTTATTCTACTCAATAGTACACCAAATTAATGCAAACACACAGCTGTTTTATTGGTTCTCGCACATTCAACCTTTTACTGAAAGAAATTCAAACCACAAATAAATTATCTTTTTACGTGAAAGAAGTAAAATTATGACTGAATGATCCAGATGTTGAAAAATTACTTCCTTCTTATTTATTTCTACTTAATTTAACATTAACTAATTATAAACAATGAATTCTGCTTACTCGTACTATAACTCTAAAATTTCCATTAAATATTGTACTTTTTGTTGTTACAATAATTAAAGTAATGAATATTCTATTACTAAAATAATTATTAACTTAAATTTCTCATATTACCCACACAGAGGCAGCGCCTATTTAGGTTCTCATTTCTTACTCTTACAATTTCAACAATGCATGTAAAAAATGTGTACAATTTATGTTCCACTTTATGTTATAAACTGCTGCAAAAAATAAAGGAAAAAGAGGAGAAAAAAATCTATTTCTTTTTATTATTACTATTTTTTTTATTATTTATTAAGTTAAAATAAATACGTAAATATTTCTCTTTCTTAACTTAAATATACACATATTAAAAGCTGATGTGTACCCGGCCTTGCTCGGGATTTTTTTTTTTTTTTTAATAAAGTCATGAAGTTGTGAATTCTTGCTTGTCATTAGGGTGCCATTATTGATTTGAAACATTCATTTGAATATTTTATTTAATTCTAAAAGTTTATTTTTGTTCTTAAGTAGGTACCAACTAGTGTTTTCCATTTTGAAAATATTCTACCCAAAAAAACTTTCTTCCTTTGAATATGCAATCTGTGGCGAACCAGAGTGTTATATCTATAGGCTAACCTAAATAAAACATGGCGGGTTGAATGTTTTTCATACTAATTTTAAAACGCTATAGTAACAGTTTTGCATATTGGATTTCATTCAAACTACTTTCTAAACCTTCCTGGCACTAATAAAAAAAAGCTGTGCTATTTTCGGCGAAATCGGTCCAGTGATTTTCGAAAACATCGAGGACAAACAGACTTACATTGATTTTTATATATATAGATGGATAATGTTAATAATCTGTTAATGTTCAAAAACAAAAAATAAACAAACATAAGTACAACGCTATGCACTCACTGATGGCGTTAAAAAAACGCTTTCAGCTCGTATTTCAAATATTGAGATGAATACTGGCGGGTGTACATACGGAAGACATTTAAAAGTTCAACATAAATTTTTAAGAAATGTTAACTATAAACTCGGTTTACCTATTGAAACTATAAATTACAATCACTTAATGAAAGAACTAAAATTATTAAAACTCTCAGATAGAAGACTTGTTTTTGACCTAACTTTTATTTTCAAAATTGTTAATGGTTTTATAGACAGCTCTGATATAGTCAGCTTAATTACATTTAATATTCCAACTAGAACTACTCGATCTAAAATTTTATTCAACTGTAACAATAATTTCAGGACTGAGTCATTCAAAAATTCTCTTTTACATAGACTTCACGCAGAAGGTAATACATATTCAGACATAGTAGATATGTTCAACTGCTCGGAATACAAATACAGACGATTATTGCATACATCCTCAACAATTATTAATATATGTGTCTAGAGTCTAAGTATCAGTGAATGTTAGGTATGTTTTGAATATTTGCCTCTGTAGATAATTACTTGGAATGATACTTACACTATGTTATTCCTGTATTTGTTTATTATTTTAGGTATGTACCTACTGTGATATGTTTGTGTGTGCCTATTATAACTAACTAAATAAGTAAAAGCCGTAGGACGTAAATAATATAATAAATACATTAATTTAAGGGTATTATTGGTCGTGTACAAATACTTTATCAGAAAAGAGGAGTGTCTGATAACGGAAACGTGATTCTTAATTTCTTAGGTACGTAATATTTTATTTGCTTCTAAAATTCCCAATTAAAAAAAAAATTACGTATGTAATTTTAGTTTAGTTTGTAATTTGTTCTGTTTGGTCATTAATACGGAGAATTTCAATGGGAAGGTTATTGTAATTTTTATGGCTTAATAAATATAATGTATATATATATGAAATGTAACATTATATTGTAACAATAACCTAGACAGTAATTTTTAAAGGTTTATTGGAGGAATTGAACTTTAAGCTTACAATAATGAATTATTATAATTCAGCTTCCGTACGTACACAAATAATTTATCACAATATTTAAAACCATTATTGAAAGCAATATTCCCAACACGCCCTCCTTTTATATGGTGTAACCCTAAGTGACCAGTTCAGGTATGGGGGCTTCATCGAAGCTAGGGTAAAGTTAACTTCTCAGGAGCTGGGCGTATTGTACAGAGCCCGCAGATACTTTAATAGTACACAACTGCTGACCCTGTACAAATTGCAAGTGCGCTCCACTGTAGAATTCGGTAGGCATCTCTGGTCGGGAGCCCCAAAATATCTGAAAAAAACCCTTGACTTTGTGTAGAAACGGGCGGTCCATTTGATAGAATCGCCTATCTTAACAAACGGACTGCAATCTTTGGATCACAGACGTCAGGTGGGAATGCTGTCCTTGTTCTACCGGTATTTTAATGGAAGATGCTCTGAGGAACTAGCGTCATTAATCCCTACGGCACCGGTGCATAGTCGGGAAACATACCAAACGCGCCCAACATTTGCACACGGTTGACATTTGTCACATGAGAACGTTTCGCTTCTACGACTCGTTCTTGTGTTCAGCAGCTCGGCCTTGGAATGATCTGTCGGCCTCTGTGTTTCCTCCATCCTACAATATGGATCTCTTCAACACCCAAGTTTACTCCTTCCTATCCTCTCAAATACTCTCCACACAGCATCCCCAAAGATGATATAGGCCTTAAGGGAAATTATTTCCATCAGGGCCTCCTGTGTGAAGTTACTGTAAGAAAAATTACATTATAAAAGCGAAAACAATTAAGCAAAGAAACCCAATTGAAAATATTTGAAAACAACAACATATATTAAAAAACTTGGCGTATTTAGTTGCCCTTCTCACCGCCTGCAAAGTTATACATGTCGAGCTGTAATAGTTCTACATTATATATCAATGTATAAGTCCATTTTTTGATAAATTGCTTCGGGGTGTTGATAGCAATACGTACGAATTTTTCTTACGATTCTCTCGTCTATATTATTTGGGCTATATCTTATTATTTATGGCCAAAGTTCATTCATCCCACATACATGGGTCAATAATAAGATTTTATGCCAGCCTATGTATAATGGGCTATGTGGATGTACACGGTGAGCCAATAAAACCCGAAAAGATTTTACTGAAAATAAACAAGAATATTTTATATAATAAACTAACTGAAGTACCCGGGTTTGGAGTTATATTTTGAGTTGTGATGTGTTACCCCTACCCCTTCCCCTACGCCTCATCATCATCATCAGTGTGCAAAATTTCATCAAGAAGTAAAAAAAAAACTGCTTTAAGGAGTGGGAAAGGAGGATGGGGGCAATTTTGCGAAATCTCCCGTAAACAGTGACCTTCCTCTTTTCTTAAAGGTCAAGTGTGCAAATTTTCATCAAGCTCGGAAAAAAACTGTAGATATTTATACAAAACAAACGAACACCGCTCGCCCGGGACAATCTTATTATGTAAATATATCGAAGGTTATGTACGAGTAAAGGGAGGAAACGAATTATGCAGGAAAAATCTAGAATTTAAAAAAATGCTGTATATTTTACAAAATTCAGAGCTGGTTATCAAAAATTACTCAAGTAATTTACAGCAAAGTTTCGAATCCGACTGGCAGAATTAAAATTTAATTATATACTAGCTGTATAACCCGGCCTTACCGATGATATGAATAATTTGAAAGAACGTTTTAAGTATGTGATGTGTAGCCCTATCCCTACCCTTAATCCTAACCCTACCCTTACCCCCACCCGTACCCCTAACCCTACCCCTACCCTTACCCTAACCCCTACCCCTACTCCTACCCCTACCCCTACTCCTACCCCTACCCCTACCCAGCTACAGGTCCAGCCTCTGATCGCACAACCTCAGAAGTTGTTTTCCTCATTTTTTCTGGGTCGACCCAAGACGTCTTCCCTCTGGAATTGCTGTGTGTATTTTATACAGAAGTTGTTGGACTCTTGATAATACCATGCCTTGAAAGTTAGTCAAAATCTGAATTGACATGATTATAATTATTCATACATACTGTGAACATACTGTGTCCATTTACTACGCAAATGAACAGCACAAAGATACAAAAATAGAGCAAAGTGTTTCTTCAACATTAAAGTTAACCCGAATGACACGAATTAAATGGCAATATAGGCATGTCTCTTGAAGCCTTCAATTTTTATGTTAAAGATCTCGAGATAGATGTTATTTAGCAACACCACACCCCGTATCATGCTGTGCTGTGCCAACACGTCTGTTTTGCCATATGATATGCATAGCAATCTGGTGACGCCCCTGGCAAAAAACTTAAAACATTCCAGGAGAACTATCTATCAAATAATGCCTAATTTTATATGCCGTATAATTGTATTCCAATTAACACTGGAATACAAACTTATTTTATGTGCACTTATTACAAATTCAGTGGATTAAGTTACACGTTAAAATCATACAACAATGATCAGCTTTTTGCAAAAATTGTGTGTATACACTCATTTGGTATTTTATTAAGGTAACTCCATACAAAAAATATCAGTTTGTTGGTACCGTATCATTATTATAGAGTGGTTATAAAATTGCCAGAAAAAATCAGTAGGTACTTTAATACAGTAAAATAATAATTGCATACTCGTATTACTGACATTAAACATAAAAAAAGGACACGAATCAAACATAAAACTTGAAGAAAAATAAAGTATCTTACAATTTAAAAAAAAAACGTTTTATTATATTTCGTGCATTTTATTATTTTCACGTTATTATAAACCTTCGTCCATTGGACGACGTACGTGCATGAACGCGATATTAATATCTAAACGGTTTGTACAAAAAAAGTGCACTAATCATTAATTAAAGATGCCGAAGGAAATTACAAAAAGTTTAATATATGATATATGGTTGTACCACATATTCGCCTCAGAGATTTCAATTCTACAGCATTCAGTATTTCTCCCTTCCTCTACCAGTTCTATACATCACTAGCATAGATCAGGGGTATATTAAAAGTAATAAAAATGTGTATCAAAGAAATAAAAAAAAACAGACGATATTTGTGTTTTTTGAAGTAGTCGATTTGACTACTAACCATAAAATAACATCTTGTTATATTTCTTGCATTTAATAAATGTCAATATCGCACCCCATTGAATAATGCACGTTTTTACACACTCGTTTATTTGACGACCTGCCTGATTGAACACGCTGTAAATCTATAAACCCATTACACAAAAAAAGTGCTCTAATCATTAGTCCTAAATGCCGAAGGACAATTCTAAACGTTAAAAAATATCTGTTAAAGCAATAAAAAAATAAAATGAAGATATATATGTGTTTACTGATGTAGCCGGTTTGACTAATGTGTGTTATCTAGGGTTAAAAATAAGAATTGTTACGATTTTTATCAAGCCACCGCATATCAGATACTTATACAAGGTGCAAACACTCAAAATATTATGGTTCATAGCCCATATATCTTCCAGTCAGTCTGAAGGATTAATGGTGGGGCCGGGTGTGAGGAGGAGACAGGATCGGGAAAGGCCGGGTGTGGGGAGGGGCCAGTAATTAATTCCTTACCTTGTTAGGCCGAGATTGGGGCCTGATAATGAAATAATTGATGGCCGAAATAAAATACTTAAAGCCAAAACGTAAGACCACGCAGAAACTGGCGACCTAGATAAAAAAATAAATGTAAAAATGGGGATTATAGGTCTCTACTTAAAATGGATTTAAAAATGTCTTGTTTGCGTATACGAGGGCGCTTTCATTTCGATGAAGAAAGTATTTTGAAGTCGTGATTTAAAAATAAATTTTAGCAACAAAATTGAGAGTCGTAATGTTGTAATCAAAGTTGAAACTTTATGTATGCTCGATATTATCATTATTATTTACTTATTATTACTATTTATTTTTTTCACCTACATAATGTTATTTACAAATTTTGATTTTTATTATTATGTACTTATTAATATTTAATGTTTATTACTATTATTTAATTTTTATTATTTATTTACTTGTTAATATTTAAAATTTTTATGTATGTATTATTATTTACTTATTACTATTTACTGATTATTATTAAATTGTAAAGCCGCTCATCTCAACACAGGATTGTACTAGTGAGATGAGTAGCTAATGTTTTTGTTTTCATAATAAAATTTAAGAATAAATAAATACATAAAATAAACGTTTTCTTTCTTCTTATGTAAGACATAAAGGAAAATAGAAAACTTTTTAAATTGAATGTTGCCAGGTCTTCAAATTACTCTGGACCAGGGGCGTGCATAGAGTTTTAATCAGGGTTGGCAGTTGTAAAAAAGGCGATTTAATTTATCAATCTCATAACGTATCAACCTTTACGTAGGAAAGGGGAGTTGTAGCGGTATAACTCAATATTACTATTTTTACTATTTAACTTATCTTCAATGCATTTACACTTCCACGTATTTACACAAATACGGAATTTCTTATAATATAAAAATTATTAAAATAATCAAGCAAACGATAATTTTTCTTTAATAATGAAAACTTACAATTTTCAAATTCTAAGTTCAATTTAAAGAAACTTATTTTTTAACGATTATAGGTATTATGTATTATTTTATTTTATTTTATATTACAATCTGTTCTGTTATTTCTTAACCCCATGAATCTTGATAATAAATGATAATTTTTCTTAAATGTGCATGGTAAACTTTTAAATGGCAATAAAAAGCGTATTCTTCCTCTTTCTAACATTTAAAAATAATATATATAGTATATTTGCGCACGTTCCAGAGTGGGAGATACTCTTAGTATCGCCCTGGTGAAAGACCACCATTCAGAATTGAAACGTTGCTTGAAATGGCTTTTAGCCATGTTTTGTGACCAGATCTGAAAAGCCAGGTATTTTCCCACCTTCCTGTTCCCCTTGTCCTTCCCCTCCATAATACCTTTAACCTCACAACATTCCCCAATTGGGAATGCCATAGTCTCATTGGCTCCAGACGGTTGGAAGCAGTGGAGACTCTTGTGCGGTATTCATATAAAAAAAAAATAAAAACAAAATAAAACCGTTTAAATCAAATACATTACTATTGTACAAAATGAGATAACATGACTTTTATTACGGCTATTTGTTTTCTGGGAGAACTATCTCCAGAGAGACTCGTGAGGTTAAGAGCCTGCTGTAAAAACTAGTTTAATTTGTAAAAATAATGTAGTCATAAATGGATGTATACGAGTAGATATATATATATATATAGAAATATAAAAATATGTTATTTCCAACTAAACTCATTTTTTACCGCAAATAATAACAAGTATATCCATGTACTAGGCTTGCCAATGTGGGATTTTTTGTTAATATCTGCATTATACAACAATTCATATATATCAATATTTAAAAAAAAAATTTTTTTTAACTGCATTGATTTAACTTACTATTTTATTTTTCTCCTTACTTTGTATTTTTTTTTCATTTAACTGATTTAAATATATTTTTAAATATACATGAAATTCACTACCAACAGAAAATCAGTAGTAAAATAGTTATTAAAGATACATAGTTTATTAACATTCTATAAAATGTTGACACTATGTACGGATCATTACTTAGTTTCACAAACAATGTTACATGTTAAGAGAATTTATAGGGAAATATGTTCCCTATTTACTACTCTAGCTTTGGCCGTGTTAGCAAGTTCTCTATTTCGAATAAACACAGCATAATTTTCCAATAAATTTAATTAAATACGTTCCTTAAAAATTTTGGTACCAGTCTAAACGATTTTTGTCGGGCTTTACGAAATTAAACCACGAAGATTATAATTTGGAATGTCTAAAATCATTGACATGGAATATCAAATCATAGACTGTGTAATTCATTTCGTGTTGTCGGACAATGGTCCATAATTTTTATTTTTTATTATAATAATTTTTTAACATCTTTTTAAATATATTTCCAAATAATAATGACATAAAACCGGATGAGAATCGATATAAGAAGAAGAGGTCCTATTTTCCACACCGAATCCAAATGAAACAACCCCTATTGCTCTCACCCTTTCTGAACATTGTTCTAAGGCCTTTGGGGACTACGTATCATTTCTCTTTAGGGGTAATTCTACTCAAGGATTTAGGAGAAATGATTTTATTTTCTTTTCTTAATTGGTGCCTTAGAGTCTTGAAGATAAGGTACAATAAGTTTTACAGAGGGTAAAGGTTGTAAGTTGTACTTAACTTATTTTGTCAACTGAATTACAATATCTGCGAGAAGGATGAAGAGCGTCGCATCCAGTTTTCTGAGCTTTAGTACCCATTCCTGCCAAACATGACACTCTAAAAAATATGGGATATACTTAGAATCAGTCAGAAAGGCAGATGAAGGGATCATCAACTTAGAAGACCATTTTAATACCTTAGTTCAATAGGGAACTAACTCAAAATACCTCATTTTGAGAGAACTGGATTTGAAAATTTTTCATGAAGACATTGCTCCGATGTAAAGTTATTTTGTTCACCTATAACATAACAATAGATGCAACATGTAAGTAATTTATCATATCATATCATATCATAGGTGTAAATGCCTACATTTATTAAGTTCCAAACGGAAACATTTGACATGTTTCTCCACTGAACTAAGAATGTGCTGATTTCATTATATTTCCATAGAGAATTATCTGACTACATAATTAGGACGAATTACATATATTTTTTATCGAAATATGAGAAGGGAAAGTTTCTGAACCATTTTTCATTATTAACTCAAAACTCATAAATTTTGAGTTATTTCCCTATTGAACTAAGGTATCGATTTTACTGTATGGAGCAAAAAATGTAGACAGGAGGTAAATCAAAAGTTTTGTCAAAAAAGTCATATAAAACTAAATATGCACATATCTCACAACTACATTGTTCATACGGATGTTCAATAATTCACTAATTCAATAATTCGGCAGCAGCGTGCACAGAGTTTTAATCGGCATAGAAAAAACAGCGAATTAATTTATAAAGAAAATAAATTATATATTTTCTGGAGGTTGATAAAAGTGTTAGTCATATTGACAAAGTCTTTTAGGGTTAAGATGTTTTAAAATGATTTTATTGTGGAATCTACAAATTTATGTATCCCGGGGTGTTCGCACATCAGGCCAAATCTTTTATTTTATTTTATTTTCTTATCTGACACCTACAAGAACGCCTATCTATGTACAGAGCACATACAGGGAAACTATATCGCTACCCGGTTGGGTAACATTGTGAGGCGGGTTAGGAAGGGATTTGTTAATGCCGGCCTTGAAAGGGAAAGACAAATGTCGGTAGCTCGGTCCACATTCGAGCCGATTTACAAAAAAACGAGTCGGCGAAACGACCCGTTCTCATGAAGTCGACATCAACTCTTAACGGATGGTCCACTCGTATTCGTCGAGTTTCACGCATGTACATCGAAGCGGAGGGGATCAACACTGCTAGCTCCTTCAAGCAGGCGCCATTGAAATATCTGTAGAACAGACTCAGCATACCTACATTGCGTCTGTGCATCAGATATGGCGGTCGGTCTGTTAACAGCGGATTGTTTATCAGACGTACCGCCTTCTTTTGCACAGAAACAGGCGGGTTTATCAATTATTTGGGACTGAGAGGTGACTTCCAAATTAAATTTTTGAGATTTGTATAGGATTAGCAGTTAGTCACTATTGAAGAATCTGCTAGCCCTATACAAAACGCCCAGTTACAAATCTTACGTACATGATGCTTTATCTTTTAAACGGCGAGCTCCGGTCTAATGAAATTTGTACAGATATTGTGTTAAATGAAAGAATCTTTATAGGACTTCCTCGATTAGGGTTTTTCAAAAAATAAAAAATCTTTTATTTTTACGACCATTCGTAAAATAATAAATAAATATAAAACATGAGTGAAAAATTGAATAGTTGAAGGGTGGAAACAGAACGCTTTAACGGGAACATTTTCGAACTGGAAAATTTATTTAATAACTTCATACTTGATATATTGTATCACCCTGTATATTAAATAAAAAACATAATAATTTTTTATGACAAAGATTTCCATATCACCGCGTAGATGTTGTTCCGCGGATTTAAGTGCTTTGTACTAAGTGCCGGGTGGTCGCAACATCTCTCCCCAACAGATCAGAATTATTGAATTAATGTTCTCACTTCAATTTTCCGAGTGACGAGAGAGACGGATTGAATTAGTATTTCAACGCAGTAAATGGAAATTATTTCGTTGGAAAAGTTTAGGCGGATATTTCCAACTTAACTTCGAACAACGCCTAAAGCCAGATTTACGAGACATTTATTTGGATACCGATCCCCATATGGAAACTATATCGGGTCCCGTTTTGAAAATCTTTGCTTTACACGATCATTATTTTCAAACCTACGATTTCATACATATAAACAGACGTAGCCGCCATTAAATGAGAAATACTGTTCTGGGTCGGAACCTAATCGTTAAGAAATGGCAACATCTTTAATATAACCATAAGTAAAAGTACCCGTCTAAAAATGTTGATAAATAATTAAAAATACACGCAAAATTAGCAGTAATAAACACAGTCGACACAACACAAAAATACGCATTTTGCAGGTCGCTAACTCAAGAAAAACTACAAATCATATTCATTCTATAAGGGTGGTTAGAAAAAATTCTACAGTTTCAAAAAACAAAAATCCTCAAACCGTAATCGTTTAAATCTAAGAAATACGTACCAAAATATCTAAAAAAGGTGCACTTGGAAAACCAGTGAAAGCAAATTTTGAGCCGTCTGCCTAAAATTCTAGTGAGTATATCATATAGAATTTGAAATGTTACAGTTGGAGGTTTGTTGTCATTTGAAAGCTTGTACATTTTCCTAACTACTCGTATAGAAATTACAGAAAAATCATTTATAGTTTTTCTTGCGTTAGTAAACTAGAAAGTGTGGTATATTTTTGGGTGCTGACCCTTAAGGATACACACCGAGTATCGCCAATTTCGGAACATTTTATAGTACACTAACGACCAGTTTAACCAAATTTTAATTTAACATTGGCACCTAAGCGCCACCCCTGACGGCCTCCATGGTCGAGGGGTAAGGCTCTCGACTGCGAATCCGGAGGTCGCGGATTCAAATCCTGCTGTTCAAACTGCTTTCAATCGTCTGGAGCCAGTGAGACTATGGCATACCCAATTGGGGAATGTTTTGATGCTAAAGGTATTGGGGAGTGGAAGGAGAATGGGAAGAGAAAGGTGGGAAAATACCTGGCTATTCAGATCTGGTCACCAAACACGGCTAAAAGCCATTTCAAGCAATGTTTCTATTCTGAATGGTGGTCTTTCACCAGTGTGATACTGAGAGTATCTTCCACTCTGGAACGTGCGCAAATATACTATATATTATTTTTTTAATTAATTAATTGTGAAACAGCACAAATTAATTAAATCAAATTTACTTGCGCACGCCGAGATTTGAAGCCGCCACCTTCGGATTCATAGTCGAGAGCCTCACCCCTCCAATAACCACGTCCAATTATGTTTCAGCATAGTCGATTCGACGAAGTTTTGTAATCTAGGGTTAACTGTATAAAAAACAAAAGTAAAGATGCCATTCTTTATTTTGTTTCTATTGTTCGTTAAAAAAATATGTATTTCGATCAAAGAAACAATCTTTGAAATAAGCGTATTCTTGCTTACCTTAATCAGGAGTTCACCATTCACAGCATTTTTATTTTGATACGGCGTGATGGCTACTTAGTTAGTTTAGAATTAAATTAAAAGTTGAAAAATAAGTTTCAACTAGCAACGCATGATCAGTAGGCCATCAATACAATTCTCAGATTAGAAATTTAGCGGTAGAAGTGGAATTATTTTTAATTGTAATTGTTAATTTATTTAAAAAATTTCATACAATATGGTTTGGAATTCTTTCAACAATAGAAAATCTTATTTAAAACAGTGGAATAAAAAGGAAAACAATTAATTTAATCGTGTAATTTCAACTCTTGATTTTACCGAGAATTTTCATTTCTGGTTCACAAATTCTGTGGAATTATGTTCATATCAAATATTATTTTCCTCATTTTCTGTATTTTAATAAATTCTGAAACATTTGTTTTGATAGGATGTTGATGTATTAAATTTGAAGTATTCCAATGTATGTTTCTTGTTAAATAATCGTTAAATTCCATTATGTTCCATTAAGTTCCGTTAAGTGCCCTTAAGTTCATTAAGTTCCATTAAGCTTCTTTAAATTCCATTAAAGTCCATTAAGTTCTATTAAATTCCATTATGTTCCGTTAAATTCCATTAAGTTCCATTAAATTACATTATGTTCCATTAATTTCCGTTAAGTGCCATTAAGTTTCATTAAGTTCCATTAAATTGCATTAAGTTCCATTAAATTCCAATAAGTTCCATTAAATTCCATTAAGTTCCATTAAGCTCCTAATGGAAGTTATCGGTCTATGTTTCCTAACCCTCCTAGCCAAAGGGTGGAATGAGTTTTATTGGCAGGGGTAACTTTTGTTAACCCAAGCAAATAATAATATCAGGAACAAGAGTAAAAAGGAAATGGCGCGGTTAGCAAATCCGTGGAAAATGAAACTTGAAGCCAATGTAAAATCTTGGATTCCGAAGAGATTACCCGATAGAAGTGTGATGTGGGCGTGTCAGCGTCACCGAAGTGAGCCCAATTTTTACCACTCATGCGGAAGTTGATCAAACTTCTTTCTAAAATCAAATTTCTGTCTTGTTTATCAATTTCATTGACCTATCTGGCGCCTAGGAGACGAAGGGTTTTACATAAATCGGTAACATCAGCTTTCTTTCAAGTTGGTATAGTGTCAGTCTTCTGGGGATTATCTGCAACATTTTTAACAGAATTCGGTCGCTAATCCGGAGGGTCGTGATTCTAAGGACTCACACTTCTTCATGGATTCTAAAGAGGAACAGCTCCGTGGCCTTTTTTATAAAAAAACGTAATTTAGGATTTTAGGCCAAAATGCCCACCAAACCGAATGATTTTTTTAATAAATGTATAGTAATATCTATTACAGATTAGAAGTATTTTTATTCATTTTTATTTTATTATATTATTTATTGAAATAGATTTTTCATAATTTTAGAGGCAACTTCGAAAGTTATTTGCGGCTTAATGGTATTTTTTTATTATTTATTGTCATGTTTGCTATGTAAAATGATCACATAAAATATATTAAAAAACAAAATATGTTTAAAAAAAACTTGTTTCGAGTCTATGTTTTAATTTTTGAACAACAAATTTGTGTGGCAAAGTAAATTAGTTAATTTTTAATTTAAATTTAAGTCCATCAAAATGCTGATTTTATAACGGTTTGTTCTACTCACCCCATTCATTTTGGATATTAATAAGAGCAATCATTAACATCCTTATTAAAAGAAGATGAAGACTACCGGCTAACTGCATAGATCTTTGGGAGGCTAACTTCGGTCTTCGTTCGACAGCACCACAGCACAGGCTGCTCCACAGCACATTAACCATTTCGAGGCAATCATGGATATTTAAAGACGGCAATTATTTTTTTATTCACCATTAACATCCAAATAATTGCTAAAGTTTTCTATAAATCGTGAAAAATCGATTTACTTAATACCCTATATTTCATAATTTAAAACAAAAACAAAAATACTTCTAACCCGTACTAAATATTTGCTCTCCGATTTATTCATTTATTTATTTACGCCCATTACAGACTTTTACATGGACGTCTACAAATAATATTGAAAGGGTACCTATGTATTATAATAGATAACATAAAAGGAAAAAACATAATTTGAGGCTTTTATCCAGAGTAAAACAGTTTAAAATAAGCTAGCTCTACTCGATGAAAAAACCCGTAGTGATGCATCCTTATATGGTCAAATATGTTAACAATATCGAAGTATTTGATCATTCGGTTTGGGTGAGAATTTTTTGCATCAAATTAAAAATTCTGTTTTGTGTAAAACAAGCCGCGCAGCCCTGACCTCTAAATGTACATCACTTTTTTTATTATTTAATATACATATGAAATATTTAATAGTACAGATATAATAGCTAATTACAAAAAAGTATAAATTTATTTAACAAAAAGTGACCAACTCAATAGAGAAAGATTTCTCGTGTTTGAGTTGGGGAACAGCACCGTCTAGCGACAGTAGTGAATAAATAAAAGTAATGGAAATAAAAGTACATCAATAATGTAATATAGATAATGTTTGTTTTTTGTGCATGATAGTTACTACAAAATAGAAGGCTGAAAGTACGTGATACTAGAAATGCAACAATAAGGCGCATACAAGATATAAACATAGTACATTCATATTTCGAAAGACCTGATCGAATATTTCGAGAGGACAATATTTACAATTAAGAGTTTTATAAAATTTAAGAAGAAATTAAAACTTGCGATTACTGTAGGCGTTATCTAATAATTGTTTGATTTGTAATTTGAAAGAATTATAATTTTTTTTTGTTTTGATTTTTATACGGGAGGGCATTAATTTTTTTTTACCTTGATGGACGTAATGGGGTTGAGAATCACTAGTTTTAAATTTAGGGATTTCTAAGTTGCCACGTGATCTCGGTCGGTTACTTATTTTTGTGCAAGTTTTTGAATTGAGATGGTCTTTGTGAATTTGTAAAAATGTATTATTTTTGAAGATTTTATTTAAACTGAGGATTCTAAAGGCAGGACATGTACCGTCCCATTTCCACATCATTGAGCAGTGAGGTTTGGTGTATATAACATGGTGCAAGCGTGAAGGCATTCGTTTATTGCAAGTGGCAACACTTGAAAGAATTTTTTTTATTTTATTTGAAAAGAAAGTTAATGGAAATCAAAATATCATCATCTTTTTTTACACCAAATAAGCTCAGGAATCACTGGTAAAAGCCTAACGGGTGCGTCCTGATACAGCTTGTAGATATATTGGATTTATTTTTAATGCCTCTTAAACGCGGATAAAAAAACTGCGGATACAGAGGGATTGCTGTATTGCGAAACGGATTCTATAGAATTCTTATCTGATAAATTCCCCACGGGGATTCCAGGGGGAGGCGAAATCGTTATCTAATTTGTTTGAAAATATTATGGGATATTCCCCATCAAAGGGATATGCCAGAAACATAGGAGAATAATCCACTTATACCATTACAGTAAAATGAGAAGCCCGGTTTTCCAGACTGCTACACAATTTGCCGAGTAGATTATTGTGATTTTTTTGATTTATACTATAAAATGGATCCAGTGGGATCGAACTAAATAATCTAAGATGTGTGGTAGTAAATAACAAAAGATATATAAAAAAATCCTTCTGCGCATTATGTCTTTCTCGAATCGAATATGGAATTATTGGATGGGGAATTTCAACATATAAGTCAAACACAATCTGAATTCAATTAAAAAAGGAATCATAAAGACCTTACTTAAAGTACCCATAAGAACGCCTTCTATAGAAATTTTTAAAAAATTTCACCTACCAAATGTACTACAAATATATGATAAAAATATCCTATTAAAATTTCTTAAATATATGTTAAACCCCCCAGTAGAATAGATATTCCTGACACTAGATATAAAAATAAAATAAAAACACACCTTATAAAACCGCTTTCGGGCAAATAAACTACTTATATTTTGCAACAAAACTCTATAAAATCTTTTCACCAGATACAAAACAAATAGAAAAGTTAAAACAAATGAAACAATCAAACTTTGTTTTAACCACATTTATTTTATACGCCTACCGGTTTCGGGACAACCGTTCCATCGTCAGGGCAAGTGTATACTGATCAATATTACAAAATGATGGAAGAACATACATAATAAGTGTCACAGTGGGGGTGGAGGGCGTGACTAGGGATTAGTAAAGAGTGGGGGAAGAGATAGAGATTGACGAAGGGGTGAAAGAAAGCACATTTAAAATTGGGCTGTAAGATAGGTTTTTTTATTCGGACAAATCAATGATTGAGAATTTATGGCAAAATTTCTTATTTTAACAATCTCAACATTTGGAAAGATGGGTGAGTCGGACGTGTTCATCTCTCCCGTAATGTTTTTGACGGGGCTATTTGATAAACATATTTGCTATATTCCACTTGTATAAACTATGTCTAATTTGTAAGGGATTTGGGTTATATGGAGAATAAATGTTATTTGGCTATCCGGAAATGACGCGACTCCCATTTGTGAATGCATACTGTACGGTCTGTGAGAAATGTGTTCTCGCTGACCGCTTAAAATATGAATGACTGAAATAAAACGTCAGAGCGGTAAGGAGGTGCGAGAGAGAGACGAGAGTTCTTGTTCGTTGGACATACCCAGAATGTGGTATATCCCGAATCCCAAACGTCACGCGGCCGACTTTAAATAGCCTGCAAAAAGCAGAATTAGGCAGTCAGCCAGCAAAACTCGCCCCAACACATCTTCTCTACCTCAACTGCTCCGCCTGCTATGACTTCTGCTCTACTCGCCTTATTTATTTCGGACCACCGCTGACCCTGGACCCCCATCGGACTACTGCCTCTCGCTGAACCTAGACCAAGCATCGATACACGGGCACGGCCCCGAGCACTTCTCATAATTCTGCATAAATTGGGTTTTTGAGCGGAATTACATTGCAACAGTCGTTAATGAGGTATTGTCGTCAGTGTCTTTTCCCCCTTTTCAAGGGATTGACACAGGTTGTGCTTTATCCCCTTCCAGCCCTCTCCGCAGATCGAGATCAGCTGCCCACTAATTAAGTATATCTACTGTTTTAGCAAGTTGAGTCAATAGCACAATTCCTCTTGTCAGGCTATGCTGTTATAGAACATCTGTTCTGCCCTGTGGTATCATGAATAAGTCATGGCGACGACAACGGCTGAAGTTTTCTGGCACTTATAACAGGCCACTGGGATATGGCATGAAAGAGAGCCAATATTTTCGATATGCAAGATCGTGCAAGGTTCTCCGTTGTCTTTTAATTATCAGATGTTGTCCGAGATAATATACTGGGAATTACAGTATGTTGACATTATTCCGCCATCCTAATATCGCAGAAATATTTTAATGATTTTCTACTTGAGTCGCTTCTGAGGATCGTGACCAATACTCCAAGGCTCCTCCACTCCTCGCGACACTGACGTTCCGGACGCCTGCGAAATTTGGTCACTCCAACGCATCGGTGACCTTCCTATGTTTTTCCTGCCTTCCACTTTGCCAGTGACCATGAGCTTATCCAGGTTAGAGTTCTCGGTTTGGAGAGCAACATGTCCAAATAATCTAAGGATACGCTGTAGGCAGACAGTTGACAGCCTATTGTGGATGACAAACTCTTCCAGAATTGATGTATTTGTGGGCCTGGTTGTCCATGGAATCCTGAACATTTTCCTCAGTAATTAATAATGTAAAAAGGGCGAAGAAATTAAATTAAATCTCTTTATTTATATTGTTAAACTGTGCTTCGAGTTTATCAATTAAAGTAAAATTTTGAGCTTGAGTGGTGTTCCAATTTAATTACTCTTAGATAGGTAAGAAATGTCTTCCCAGATTCAGGTAAAATAATGGAAATGTGAACGTAAAATATATAATTAAGGTTGTTTGCAAGTCATCAATGTCGCAAACAATTAGCTACCTTTCTATTATTAAACTTTTAAGCATTATTCGCCTTGTTTGTTAGTCAACAGAATTTCTGTCTAACTCGTTGAGAAATTTTACGTAGAAAACTTTAATTTGGTTTCCTAAATAAAACGTTCACCTTCGTGACTGAAAGTATTAACCCTGTTGATGCCATGTAACGATTTATCATTGTTAAAGGAAGATGCGAGAACTGCCAACAACGATCGTTGTTTGAGCAAATGCAATTTTAAAATAAACAGCAAATAATGACACAAATGATCGCTGTTTGAGCAAATCTTTGAAACGTTGCTGAAAAAATTGCTGGTAGTCGATTAAATAGCCCGATGGGTATAATGCTCGGGTAACAATCGGGCAGCTAGAGAATGACAATCACAATGGTTAGGTATGTAGTTTTTCATTACAAATTATACTAAGAAGAAATGTGGAAAAACAACGTGTTTTGTTTCAATAATAAATCTCTTATACGTATGTTTAGATATACTTTTTTAAATTTTGTTTTAAAAAAATTGGGATCTTTTGTAAAAGTATTTGAAAGAATAATTGTTACGTGTTTTTTGGCAAACGAGTTTCTCGTTTTTACTCATCTGTTGACAAGGGGTTTAAGGATAAGTAAACATTTTATTTTCTTGTTTGAGTAAAAAAAAAAAATTTTAAAAGTTAATTGCTTCCTACTGACAGGCCACACAATGTACGTAAGTCGCTTCCACCTATCAAGTAAGTTAATAAATACATAAACAATTATGAAAAGGCCCGAATACACTTTTATAGTCAGAAATGAATTCATTCTGATTATAAAAGGATTTATTTTGCCATTTTTACTGATTCAATATTTATTTTCTAATTGGGAGCGGCTCAATTACTTCGAAATAACAGAAGAGAGTAATACTAATATTTTGCATTGCAATACGAGTAGCCTGCATACGTTTTATTGATTTTCTTATTATACTTATATTCCTTGCTATTTATGTTACTTGATACGATTTTTTTTAAACTTACATTTATAATTCGAATACATATAAGGTTTTCGCGGTGTAATGTATTTTTCTTTAAATAGCGTTCATATATCAAACAGTGAATTATGGATTCTCACTTATTTAGTCGACGATATGTGGAACTTAGTATAATACAGTAGTTAAAATCTCTGCAAACGCTCTATCGTACAACTTTTATGATATCCATAATGTAGAATAATTTTTACGTTATTAGTATTTGGATTTGCAAATGATTTTTTTTTATCAGTCTTCAAAAAAGATCGGTATTCGGAGGGTTAAAACGTATGCCGGTAGTACCAATATTGAGTTTGCTTTTTGTTAACACGATGATTGTTTTTGATGTAATACGGAGATTAAAAATAGGCGGTAATACATACAACAGCTGACGGAGATAGCTTACCTTTGTGAAGGAACAAAGAAGCAATTTATAAATTAATACTGTTGTTCATTTATTTATTTGTTAGAGTGTTTTGGGTCATTTAATAAATTGGGAAATTGTGTAGTAAAAACACCAACGATCGTATTAATTTTTTTTAAATATGTATACTCGTATGTCGCCCTTGCGTTTTTTTATGTGATTATCGTACATGTTTTGTAACTGCCCAGAGCCAGTGGGATAATGGAATCACCATTTGGGGTATATTATGATACTAAAAGGCAAGGGAAGGAAAGGATATTGGGAAAAAGAAGGTTGGAAATACAATAGATATGCACTAACACGCAAGGGAAAGAATTCAAAATAAGAAGGGCGAACTTAGGCACATCGTTGTCATTTGATTTGCGAATAAATACAACCCGACAGGCTTCAGGTAACTCGCATTGCACAGCAAAGTGTTAGTATTTACGCCTCGAAAAAAAAATCTGCTAATGATTAATTGGACTGAATTTAAGAATTATAATTGCGCAGAATTTATGGAAAATTTCCTTTTCTCATATAGCTATCATAACAAATTCCAAACTAACCCAAACCACCAATAGGAAAATAATTAATAAGAAAAAGATTCAGCTTTCTTACAAAACTCGATTTTTTTGTTGGAGAATTTAGTTTGACCCCTTTTTGAAATAATTTAAATTTGTTTCCGCATTCAAAATCACGCGAAAGAAACGTAGACGGCGGTGATTTCGTGTCATCAAAAATAAATGTTTTATTTTGTTTTTTTTATGATAAGTTTTAAATAATAATGATATCCTCACTGGGATTTCCCGTGAATAAAACTAAATATGTATAATATAATTTAATAAGTTAAAATACGGTAAAAAATTTACTTATCTGTTGAATATAATGGGATAATTTTGAGAATTCTATTTACCACTTCTATTTTTACAAACGTTTGATTGCACGAAAAATCAAAATCATTGATTTATTTAATAAATTGTTCGGATATCACTCGGTGCCAGTCAATACACGAATGATGGCGTCATGTATTCGAGAAACGCGTGAACCCGCCTGGTGCCAAATTCAGGATTTTTTTTTATATGAATACCACACGAGTCCCAACTGCTCCCAACCGTCTGGAGCCAGTGAGATGATCCCATCCCCAATTGGGGAATGTTGTGTGGCTGAAGGTATTGACGAGGGGAGAAAGAAGGGGAAGAGGAAGGTGAGGAAATACCTGGCTATTCATATCTGGTCACCAAACACGGTTAAAAGCCATTTCAAGCTACTTTTCAATTCTGAATGTTGGTCTTTCACCATGACGATACTGAGAGTATCTTCCACTCTGGAACGTGCGCAAATATACTACATATTATTTTTAATGTGGAACAGCACAAATTAATTAAATAAAATTTACTTGCGCACGCCGGGATTTGAACCCGCGACCTTCGGCTTCGTAGTCGAGAGCCTTACCCCTCGACCATGGAGGTCGTCATAGGATATCACGTGGTTTGCCTCCAGCCGTCAAAATGGTAGGAAAATTTGGCTATAATAATAATAATAATAATAGTGGATGACTTGTATAGCGCCGTTTTGGTGAGAAATCACCTCAAGGGCGCTGTACAAATATTTCTTAACTAATTATGTACAGACAGATACAGAAAAACAAAAACCTGGCAGGTCGCTTCAGATGAACACAGTTTTAGAAAAATTTAATCATAGAGATGATAGTTTTACATGGTTATTTGTTTCTCCCTTTCTATTGATGTTACATTTATTAGATGATTGGTGGCACAAGAAGAGTTGGTATTTATTGAATTATTGGTATTGTGGCATCTCTATTCATTCTGGCGTCAGTGGCTGGAACGTGCCTATTTGAATATTCAGATCTGGTGACTAACCACAGATTAACACATTTGAAGCAATTTGTCGATTCTTAATAGTCGTCTTTCACCAGGGGGATACTGAGAGGATCATAATCGAAACATTGATTGAAATGTAAAGTCACCAGATCTGAAAAGCCACATACATTCCAATCTTCTCCTTTCTCATCTTTTTCTCGTCCCATCTCCCCTCAGCCTCACAACACACCACAAAATGGAATGCTAAAGTCCAACTGTCCCGGGCAGTTAATTGGGATTTTTGTAAGGTACCTAACTAACTAACCATCACGCCGTTTCTCAGCAGGGATGGGCAGAGAGGACGGACCGCCAAACAACTCGATCTTGGCATACACTTCTTGCTCCATTCACATTCATACAACGTCTCACACACTCTCTTCTGTTATTCCGACTTCTGACATGGCCCGACTCAAGTATTTGATTCACTCGATGTCTTTTTCGAACGTCCCCGGCTTCTTCTTCCTTTCACATCGCATCATATATTCTCCTTACACTCCATTCTTCGTTCATTCGCTCTACATGCCTAAACCATATAAGCTTCTCTTTCTTAATCTTAAATCTTGCATTATTTACGAATCTCAACATTTTTCACACGGTCATACATGGTTTTACCACACATTCGCCTCAGAGATTTAATTTCTACAGCATTCAGTCTACTTTCATCTTTCCTCTGCCATTTCCATATCTTACTGCTATACATCAGGGTTTGTATCAGTACTCCATTGTGGGCTCCTAGCTTCGCTTCTTTGAACAACTTCTGTCCTCCGTTAGTACCTACGTAAAATAATAAATCCTTATCTTATCAGATCTGTGCAGTTACGAACTTCGCAGTCGTTCCTTTCGTCCATCTCATTCCCCTCCTAGATACCATTTACCCATAACGTGCCTCAAATTAAACTGTAAATTACAATTACTTAATGAAAGAATTAAATTATTAAAACTCTCTGATAGAAGACATGTTTCCGACCTAACTTTTATTTTCAAAATTGTTAATGGTTTTATAGACAGTCCTGATATAGTCAGTTTAATTAAATTTAATATTTCAACTAGAACTACTCGATCTAAAATTTTATTCAATTCTAACTGTAATTTCAGGATTGAGTCATTCAAAAATTCTCTTGTACCTAGACTTCACGCAGAAGTCTAGGTACAAGAGATTTTTTTCAGATAAATTACCAGAGATATGTTCAATTGCTCGGAATACAAATACAAACAGACGATTATTGTATACATCCTCAACAATTATTAATATATGTGCATAGAGTATAAGTATCAATGAATGTGAGGTATGTTTTGAATATTCGCCTCTGTAGCTAATTACTTGGAATGGTACTTATGTTATTCCTGTATTTTTTCGTTATGAAATAAATGAAATATTTACTTGTTGTATTTCATGAAGGCTGTCTACCTATTGTGATATGTTTTGCTCCTGGGTGACAATTGAAATTAACAATATATATATGTAAAAGCCCACTTGGGGCGTATATAATATAATAAACAAATAAATGCCATAGTTTCACTGGCTCTAAACACTGCGATAAACACATAAAAACAAAAATATCTAAAGCTCTCTCAGGTCAACAGAAGAAAGAAAATATGATTTCGTGAGCTTAAAATTTAATTCGTTTGCTTCAAATTATTATTATTTTCCTCAAGGTAGTCTCCTCCCTCTGCCTTACACTTCACAAATCTTCCCAACGCATATCTAATATTCAAATTCTCATCTGGAAGTTGATTGGTTCAGAGATTATCCCGATTCTTGAGTAAGTTGTGAAGAGATTTACTCTCGAACCAATGACATATAAAATACTAGGAGACTGAAACTTGTTATCTCGTAAGAACACCTTAATTATATGCAACACCTCACAAAAGTATGTATTGTACCTATGCGTTGACATACTAGATTGGGACAAGGCCTTTTGGATTCTTAAGGATACCGAAGTTTTGACATTACAGTATTGTGAGCGAATATGGACGCTCGCTACTGGCGACGCGTCATCCAATAACAGAGAACCAAATCAGATTTCAATATCAACACGGCGACGATCCGAGCTAGTGGAGTGACAACCATTCTTTCACGGTTTCCGGTGATTTAATAATTATAAATAGTGCACCTGCGTTCGGTTCCACTTTATTATAAAGATTTTTAAGCTAGAGGGTTTAAGTAACCAAATTGACCTCCCTAGCAAAAATATTTTCATTTTTTTATTATTTTTTTTATTACAAAATCAGTTTCGTCTACAACAATGTCGTTTTTTTCAATATTAGCACTCTAACACACGAAAAAATTACGAGCCGCTCCTTGTATTAAAATATAAATATAAATTTAATTCGTAATAAAAGCTTAAGTGGGATTAAACTGGTTTATATATTTCTTTCTCATTAACACCTATAACAGTATTGTGTATTTTTACAGTAACTCCATACAGAAGGCCCTCGGGAAAATAATATCCCTTAAGGACTATTAACCGATCCCAGCCCAGTGGGATCGGTTAATAAAAACCAATCTTGTCAAATCTGGTAATTTTTAAAGAGAATAACGCATAGGGGTTACTAATAGAAGTGCCTGTGTCAAATGTGCTTGTGAAAGGAGATTGTTTATTAATATTGTTCAGTATTTATCAATTTAATTATTAGTATTTTTCATATAATATTTTTTTTTTCAATGATTTTAATTCATGTGGCTGCACTCTAATAGTAGATATCAGTTCTTAATTCGGTGCAGCAAATGCAGCCAAAAATAGACAATTCCCCAAATTCTACTCATGGTCTCTCATGAAATTTTCAGTAAACAAGAACCTTACTGTATAGATATTCAAGCCTCGCTATACCATTTTGTATTATTCATCAGATATACTCGTATAGTCAGTGTTAACAACTATAATGTTTTTTATCTAGTTTGAGTAACAATCACCCATCCAAGTCAAGATTTTATTGATGTACTCAATCCATCAATCCCAAGTCCAAGACCTTGGGCAGATCGAGAACTTTCTGTCGCGGACATATATCTTGTTCAATTTTTTTGCCAAAGCAAGGGCTTTAGTGAGGACTTTCTGACGCATAACTCAAAAACACCATTATCTGACATTGGAACTTCTGCCATGATACTCAAAAACTAATTAGTTAATCATTTATGAATAAAGATCGTGGATGGATTCAGCGAATTTAAAATCCAAGCATTCATTGACGTGAACATTTTTTATTCAACAGAAAAGGAGGTTTCAAAATAAGTCTAAAGTTTCCAAGAAGTGCTAACTGCAAAGTTGTAACAAATTCCCAACTTGTTTAACTATTCAAAAGTATATTCTACGAAAATTGCTCTGAATAAATCTTCGTGATTAAAAATCAAAGGTTAATATCATGTTTACATCTTAACTGGAAGTGAGAAGACGACAGGAACTGTTTATTCTTCATTACAAGACGGTACTTTTTTTTTAACCTTTCCTTGCTGGTGCTGTCAACTGAGTTCACATATCTCTAATTATTTCAATATCTCTGTAATAGCGATGGGCCATGACTCATTTTGTTAAGAGCGGGAGTCACGGTACCAGCTCAATATTTTTGCACGACTCAAATGAACGACGGCTCATTTAAGAGCCGGCACATATCAACAGCTTCAGCGTATCGATGTACGTACATAATGTCCAGATGCCAGACTGCCAGGCGGCGTTAATACGTGTAAATGTGATAATTATTCTTATCTCTACTCACGAACGTGTGAACCCTAGACGACAAATGCTTTAAAATGCATCATGGTGTTAAATTTTAATTACAAGTCCCGCGGTCGTGGGCATGATTTAACCTTGTAGAAGTTAGGCACGTATACGATGATTTTACCCAAACACATTAGAACAAACCTTGTTTAAAGGTGCATCATCATAGAAATCTTTATAAATAAATAAACAATCTTTCTTGAGCGGTTCCGTCTAAAAGGGGCACCGTTCAATTGAGCCGTGGCATGGTTTTCCAGGAGTCGTACGCTCACGCCTCAACAAAATTAGCCGGCACAAATGAACGGTTCATTCATGAACGACTCATCGCTACTCTGTAAATATACAAAACACAGAGTGCATATTTTAGTAATTCCTCACCAGTACATTTATGTATTGGATAAATAATACATGTATTAAAAGCATTCATCAAACGCAATGGAAAAAAAATAGTTTTTGAAGCTTCTGAGGCTAATTTTACTCTGGCTTCGATGGAGCCCCCATACCTTGTTATGAATTCTTGCTTGTCATTTGGGTGCCATAATTGTTTTGACAGTGATCTACTATTTCTAAACAAAAAAAAAATCATTACAAAATTTTATTTCGTTCCAAAATTTTTTTTTTCAAAATATAATTAACTAAAAAAGTTCTTTAGTAGTTACCTACTTATTTTTTCAAATTTGAAAATATTCTACCCAAACAAACCTTCTTTGAATACGTAATCTGTGGCTAACCAGAGTGGTATATCTATGGGCTAACCTAAATCAATATAACATGGCGGTTCAATGTATTTCATACTATTTTTAAAACGTTATAGCAACAGTTTTACATATTGGATTTCATTCAAACTACTTTCTAAACCTTCCCGGCACTAATAATAGGCCTTACAGACGACTGGTTTTCTCAATACTAAAAAATCCATGGCGTCGAAAGGTTCGATCATCCGGGCGTTCTTTCATAAAGTTGGTACGCTTGACTTCGGTAATGGAAGACCGGATGGTCGAACCTTTCGACGCCATGGCGTTTTTAGTGTTGGGCACTATTCGTGTAACTAGTTGTGTGAAAGGCCTATACGAACAAACTGTGCTATTTTAGGCGAAACCGGTAGAGTAATTTTAGAGAAAATCGAGGACAGATAGACAAACAATCATTTTTTTATATATAGAGACTACCTGAAGTACCCGGCGTTGCCCGGGACTATTAATGGAACGGAGGAATGTTTTGAGGTTGTGATGATTTACCCATCCTCAATCCCTACCCCTACCCTTACCCAGTAGTTTTCCTCTTATTTGTGTACGAAATTTCATCAAAAAAAATTTAAAATTTTGCTTTAAGGTGTGGGAAATGGGGGTAGCGGATGGTTCTTGGAAATCTCATGTAGACAGTGACCTTTCTCTTGTTTCGAAAGTCAAGTGTGCAAAATTTCATCAATCTCGTAATAAAACTGTAGATTTTTATACAAAACAGATACACCCCGACTGCCCGGGACATTCTTCTTTACATAATAGATAGAAGACGATTATTCCTACATGTATTCTCTTATAATTATTGTAAAATTTAATAAACACCGTATGTAATTATCTATTTTTTCGTTTATGAAAATAAATAGAATAAATAAAAAGTAAGAGGGATGCGGGGTTTTCCTCGCCGTGCCACAATGCGCGGTCATCGGTAGTAGCCGGCGGTCTGCCGACAGTAATGGACGTATTATGCGTTTTATGCGATGTTTTTTGCTCGTTTTTACAGAATATTTTACTTATATGTAAAACATATAGGTACTACAAATAGATTATTTACATGTGTAATAAACTTAACCTATTTTTTCCAACAAAATCACGATGCTCTACACTGGGTGTACAACACCAGAGCTCGCTTAACCTTATAGCACCGTAATAGAAATATTAAAAGATAGATGAGTATTATTTTACTCTTTTTTATGTTGTTTTTTAAGCAAATTAGATGTTTTTTTTTGATTCTGGGATAATTTCTATGATTACTTAGTTGCTATCATTGTATTTAAGTCTGTTCTCACTGTAAGAAAACTGTCCAACCGTTTTTTAAAATATTTTTCAGCTTGTATGCATTTGCATATAATTAGTTAAGAAATATACAAGTCATCCAACTATTATTATTATTATTATTGTGATAACATATTATTGTACTACTTTTTAAAAATATATATATATATACGAGGTGTGTTCAAAAGAAAAGGTGAATTTTGAATTTTCGCTGGGCTGTGTACATTCGATTATTGATTTTTTTTGTTATGTTGGTACACATATGTTTATCATATGTTAGCTAATGCTAACAACTAATGCTAACTAATGCTAACAAGCTAATGCTAACAACTAATGCTGCTGATAATTCAGCCATTTTGGATCAGTGGTTTGTTTTTGACAACTGGAAAGGTTAGTCACGTTTTTGGGTGTTCTTCGATTTTTTATTTAGGTTCGTTTTCTGAGGCATCATCAGTCCGATTGAAGTGAACTTTTAGATTCACTCTATTTTCTATGTCCTCATCAGTATTTTTTCAAAAAAAAAATTTTTATTCTTTTTAGAAAAAAATTGTTAATAATTGTTAATCCTATGGATTTTCCTAGTTTTGGTCGAAACTTGATAACCGTTTTATGGGGCATCATCAGTCCGATTAAAGTGAAATTTTAGATTTGTTTTATTTTCTATGTCCTCGTCAGCATTTCTTTAACAAAAATTTTTTATTCTATTTAGAAAAAAATTGTTAATAATTGTTAATTCTATGGAGGAATTTCCTAGTTTGGGTCAGAACTTGAGAGCCGTTTTCTGGGGCATCATCAGTCCGATTAAAGTTAAATTTTAGATTTGCTTTGTTCTCTATGTCCTTATCAGTATTTCCTTAAAAAATCCAAAAAATCGATGTTTTACTAAAATAATAAAAAGTAAAAAATCGAAGACCACCCAAAAACGTGACTAACCTTTCCATTTGTCAAAAAGAAACCACTGATCCAAAATGGCTGATAATGCTAACATATGATAAACATGTGTACCAACATAAAAAAAAACGATAATCGAATGTACCATACACAGCCCGAGAAAATTCAAAATTCACCTTTTCCTTTGAACACACCTCGTACGTATTTTTTTGTTGATTTATACAACATTATTGAATATCGTTCCTGCTGGCAAGCTACATGCAGTAGATTAGCGAATACGATTTCCTGTTACATGAAAATAATATTTTAGAATTTATTTTTTCGTAAATAACTCACAGAACAAATAATGCATAGAGATGCCGTAACACGCAAGGGGAAGAAACCAAAATAAGGGGAGGGCGAGCTAGGTGTGCCGCCAATTTAAATAAAATACCAAGTAAGTAAAAAAAATGTTTCGGCTTGTTTACAAAAAACGAATGTTTGTTATAGTATTTAGATTAATTATTTTATAAATGTTTCATAATTTGAGTACCGCAGTAAAAATCTGAAAGTAAACTAGGCTGGTGCCAAAATGGGTTTCACATGACCTTTGTTTCCAGCCGTCAAAATAGTACGTCAAAGCAAGACTATATTCATTCTGACGTCAGTGGCTTCTTTTTTTTATTAAATCGAGTTCTACGAATTAAACACAAAGACAATTATTAATTTGATTGCATTTATTTTTTTGTTCTTTTTTGAGGAGTATAGGTCTATCTGATGTATTTTATTTCACACTCAGAAACTTGTCGAATGGCCAAGTTTTCAACAAGAGAAATTTACATTTAAATCCAAGAATTTTAAAAGTGAGAACCAATTACTTTGAACGTTCTACCGCGGGCGAAGGATTGATCCATTAATTAAAATTTTGACCGAATTTATTTTAACTTCGTAATTGATATGTAAATTTTGCCTTTGTCAGCTTTAAAAATGCAAACAATATTTTCAAAAATAGTTTAATTAAGTTTACCAGAACAATGAAAGTTTATTTTTAAATGAAAACGACGTAAAATCAATTAACATTGATAGTATTTAAAAAAAATGCAATTGCATGGGAAAATTATTATGAAATATTTAATGAATTCATATTTTTAGATAACATATCATATACCTAGTAAGAACAAATGCTCTAACATACTTTTAGAAACGGTGAATAATTTCGTATACCTAGCATTTGTTTTAAGTGATAAAGAGGGCCGTGAAATAGAAGTGAAAAGAAAGATTTGCATGACAAAAGACGCATTTTAAAACTTAGGTTAGCTTCTAGAAGTTAGTTTTATTTCTGTGAAAGCAGAGAAGTAGCTTATAGATTAAAACCACACATGTCAGTCCTACTATCGATTATCAATGTATTGAACTCCCCTCCGACAGACGCAAGCAGAATCTAAGATTATAAAAGGCATTGTTATTTATTATTCAAACTCTTTACTAAAACAAGCCAGCAACAATTAAATTAGAATCTGTGTCCGTTGTGCGTGTATTTTTTTGGATGTATAAATTTAGTCGTTGAGAAATTTATTTCTAATAGGGTTGTAAAATAAATTAAAGACATAATAAAAGGTAATTCGTCTTCTTTAAAAGGAACCTTCCCTAAATTAGTCTCCGAATACTATAAAATTTGGAAGTAGAAGACTAAATGTTCAAAATAGACGTCATGAACAAATTTCAAAAGATATGGAAAGAGAGAGGCATAACCGAGCCCACTGAGATGAAACTCGTCCGGGCGCTGTAGATACATGCGCACTGTAGAAACATGGGCATTATAGAAACATGAACACTGTAGGAACATGGGTTCTGTAGAAACATGGGCACTGTAGAAAAATGGGCCTCAGAGCCAGCGAAAGGAAGCGGATAGGAAGCCCTCGATATGTAGTGCTGGAGGATAATGCTCAGGATTCCTGGAAAACCAGGCGCACAAATACATCAATTTTGGAAGAGCTTGGCATCCACAGTAGACTATCAACTGTCTGCCCACAGCGTATCTACAGATTCTTTAGACATGTTGCTCGCCAAACCGAGAACTCAAACCCAGAGAAGCTCATGGTCACTAGCAACTAGTGGAAGGCAGAAGAAGCAGAGGAGGGTCACCTCTCCGTTGGAGTGACCAAATTTACAAGGCGTCTAGAACATCGGTGTCCATAGCTCTCAACGCAGCGCGGGATCGCGAGAAGTGGAGGAGCCTTATACACGAGGGAGATTGGAGTGGGGATCACTATCCTCAGCAATAAGGAAGAGACTCAAGAAGACGAATAATAATTCTAAACGAAAAATATGAAGATAGAATGAAAACTGTTTTTAGTTGAATAGATGCAAACCATTATTTATACACTCTCATTATTAACCTTTGTCGATTCGGCTACGCGTTCATAAAACATTGTTTAATGAATACAAGGATCTAGTTATCGCATAAAATAATTTATTTTATTACTCATTTTAATGTGACACTTCGGAGCACCTACAGGAGAACTACATCGCTACTCGGTTGGACAAAATTGTGAGGCGAGTTAAGGAGGCTGCAGAAAGGGATTTGTTAAGAAGGTCCTTGGAGAGGCCCGGATTAAACGCGGGAGGAAAGAAAGATCCCAGTAGCTCGTTCCACATACAAGACTTCACAAATGAGTCGGTGTAACGAACCGTTCTAATAAAACCAACATCAACTCTAAACGGGTGTTCCGCTTGTGTCCGCCAAAGAGATCAGCGCTGCTAGCTCCTTCAATTAGGTTTCATTGAAATATCTGTAGAACAGACTCAGCATACCGACATTGCGTCTGTGCATTAGAGATAGCAATTGGTCTGTTGCCAACGGATTGTCAATCATTATCGCTCTCCTTTGCACAGAATCAATCAGGTTTTACAAGTATTTGTGAACTCCAGTATTATTATCATTTAGAAATTTAGTATTTATTCATGTATCTGCTTTAAAAAACATATGTTTTTTAAACTTATTAAATTAAGCAGTGTTTATAAAGATGTCAGAAAAAATCAGTACCCGTATTGTGAAAATAATACTTACTCTTAGAATTAAAGTAAAAACGTTATTAATTTCTTAATTTATTTACCCGATGCACGAAAAAGGCATTAACGCCGAAAAAGATAACAAAAAAAACATCTGCCAACGCATTAAAAAAAATTGCCGCTAATAATTTAGTTATTCAGAAAGCACCCAACCCCAAAAAGATGAAGCTGAGAAAAAGGCGTTTGAAAATTTGACAGACAAATCTTTTAATATCCCAGTTTGTGTCACCTCCTATGGATAGAGAATTTTAAATACACTGCTATTAAGCTGTTCAATTCCCTACCTAGTGCCACCAGAAATACACCACACAAAAGTTCCTTTAAATGTAAGATCACGTCCAATAAACCCGTCAGCTTCTAAATTCTTTTATGCCTTTAAATTAGTTTACTTTTGAAAAAATATTAAATTGTAATTTACTAATTTTTGTCATCTAACTATGCTAGCTGAACAGCCACCCCTGTAAATTGCACATCTCAACACAGGCGTTTCACACCTAGTGAGATGGGCAATACGTCAGCCGATAACAAATGCATATAAAGATCTCGCGTTTATCTGATGTAACCGTAATGAATAAGATTAAGAAAGGGACGCTTAGATGATTTGGGTATGTAGAGCGAATGAATGAATAAAGGAGCGTAAGGAGATTATATCGCGCGAATGTGAATGGAAAATGAAGCCGGGGACGTCTGAGTAAGACATGGCACGATCAAGTGAATCAAATACTTGAGTCGAGCTATGTCAGAAGCCGGAATAACAGAAGAAAATTTATGAGACGTTGTATGAATACGAATGAAATAAGAAGTGTATGCCGAGATCTAATTGTTTGGCGGTCCGTCCTCTCTGCCTACGCCTGTGGTGAAACGGCGTTATGGTTAGTTAGTTAGTGTTTATCTGTAGGAAAAAATGAAAAAGCCGATTTTGGCAATTTGTGGATTCGACACTTTCTGCATAACTACGTCCAATTATGTTTCAGCATAGTCGATTCGACGAAGTGTTGTACTCTAGGGTTAACTATATAAAATAAAGTAAACATGCCATTCTTTATCCCCATATGTTTCTATTGTTCGGCAATTAAAATATATTTCGGTCAAAGAAAAAATCTTTAAAAAAAGTGTATTTTTGCTTACCTTATTCGGGAGTTCACCATTCACAGCATTTTTATGGTGGCCTGGAAAAATGAGAAATTTGTAAACAAAAATATTTTTTCAAGAAATAAGAGGGTTAAACAACAACGCCTCTAGAATGAAGGTTTTAGAATAGTGTTTTTATGTTTGTATAAGTTGTTTACGTTTTAAACATTGTTTATGAAAATCACGATGATTCAGAAATTGAACAATTTGGTTTATCGGACAGCAGAGACTGCTAGCGATCTGTCGTTCATGAACGAGCCGTTCATTTGAGCCGGCTCATTTTGATGAGGCGTGAGCGTACGACTCCTGGTAAACCGAATCACGGCTCAATTGAACTGTGACCGTTTTTGACAAATGTTGAAATCAATTGAGAAATATTGTTTATTTATCTAAAAAGATAAACGTGTATCATTCAATTCGATAGAATTCTTCGATGACGCATATTTAAATAAGGTAATTTGTTTTAATTTGAGTGTATAAAATCATCGTATACGTGCCTAACTTCTACAAGGCTAAATTATGCCAACGACCGTGGGACTTGCAATTAAAATTTGGCGCCATGGGGTATTTTAAAGCATTTGTGGTGTGGGGTTTACACGTTTGTGTGTAGAGATAAGAATAATTATCACATTTACACGTTTAAGGTATTTGAAAATACATATTGATGAAATATCTTCAAGTGACACGAGGTTTTGAACTAAAACTATTTAAGACAATTACATTATAATATAATGCTTATTAATCAACATTTATTTAATTTTGAAATAGGATAAATACGCCTTTTAACGAACAATTACGTTTCGTAAAAAGGTACTAAGTCCTCCATTTATGGCACAAGCAACATCTTCCGCTTAATGTAATTGTAGTTGACGATTTCAAATAGTTTCATGTTATTCGTGACCAGGGAATATTTGTCTTTCTTTAACTAACCATCACGCTGTTTCCCCGCAGGGGTAGGCAGAGAGGACGGAGCGCCAAACAACTCGAACTTGGCACACACTTCTTGCTTCATTCACATTCATACAACGCCTCATACATTCTCTTCTGTTATTCCGACTTCTGACATGGCCCGACTCGAGTATTTGATTCACTTGATCGTGCCATGTCTTCCTCAGGCGTCCCCGGCTTCTCCTTCCATTCACATTCGCGTCATATATTCTCCTTACACTCATTTCTTCGTTCATTCGCTATACATGTCCAAACCATCTAAGCGTCCCTTTCTTAATCTTGCTCACTACGCTTACATCAGCCTTGCATTCTTGACGAATCTCAACATTTTTCATTCGATCATACATGGTTTTACCACACATTCGTCTCAGAGATCTCATTTCTACAGCATTCTGTCTACTTTCATCCTTCCTCTGCCAGTTCCATGCCGCACTGCCATACATCAAGGTTGGTATCAGCACTCCATTGTGGACTGCTAGCTTCGCTTCCTTGGACAACTTTTAGTTTACGCCAACCGCGTTCAGTCCTCCGTTAATGAAGTTTCCTGCATTCACCCTTCTTTCAATATCCCTATCAGTCTTTGCATCTCTCGTAAACATACTTCCCAAATACACAAACTCATTGACCTGCTCCAAGTATTCGTCATTCACAACTATATTGCAACCTGTTTTCGTACTCTCTCTTTCAAACAACATGACTTTGGACTTATTTACATTCATCATTAGCTCATTCTTCATGCATAAAAACGTCCATCTTTCATACATACGTCTTTCTTTAAAAAAAAATAAAATTGGTAACATGGTAACTTACTTAATATTGAATTTTTTTCTTGTTAAAACTACTAAAATATTGATATTTTTGATGAATGTCATTCTCTGAATGACAGCTGACACCTGTCATCTGAGAGAACCGGAGCCGCAGTTAAGCAAGATGTCTTTAATCCTAAGGAAAAGGATAAAGAATCTTCCTTAAAAAGAACGGGAATAAGTCACCAGTTCACTTTACGCCATCTTCATCGATATCATACCTCAAATTCAAGACTTGTTAATATTATCCTCCATTAAAACCCATATTATTCAAAGGACAGATGGAGTGTGTAGGAAGAAATATGATATCGAAGTTTACTTGTGCATTGTTATCAAGTGAGCACCTACATGTATCCCGTAGCAATATGGCGCAATCAATACCATCATGTGATTCCCTTTAAGGTCCCTTTGAACACCGTGCGTTATAAGATACTTCGTTGGCCGGTAATGGCAATAAAATAAATATCTCAAGTTCTTTTTTTAGATCACTCTAGTTCAATACCATCTGGGGACAAATGACAATAAAAATGGAGATGTAATTTAATACACCCTGTCTCCTACAGGGCACGCAATGAATATTGTCACCTGAGGCCATTAAACTTCGACGGTCTCCGTGGTTGAGTGGTTACGATCCTTGGCTACGAATCCGGAGGTCGCGGGTTTTAATCCCGGCGTATGCAAGTAAATTTTATTTGATTGCTAACTAACCATCAAGCCTTTTCCCGGAGGGATAGGTAAAGAGGACGGACTGGCAAGCAACTCGATCTTGGCGTACACTTCTTTGCTTCATTCACATTCATACAACGCCTCATACATTCTCTTCTGTTATTCCGATTTCTGACATGGCCCTACTCAAGTATTTTATTCACTTGATCGTGCCATGTCTTCCTCGGGCGCCCCCGGCTTCTTCTTCCATTCACATTCGCGTCATACATTCCTCTTACACTCCCTTCTTCGTTCATTCGCTCTACATGCCCGAACCATCTAATCGTCCCTTTCTTAATCTTTCTCATTACGCTTACATCATTGCATTATTTACGAATCTAAATATTTTTTCACACGATCATACATGGTTAATTGTGTTATTTTACAATTTTTCAGTAAAAATAAAATATGGTATATTGACAGCGCTTTTCAGAGTGGTAGATACTGTCAGTATCGCCCTGGTGAAAGACCACCATTCAGAATCGAAAAGTTGTTCTCTTGTTAAAACTATGCAAATATTGATATTTTCAATGAATATAATTCGCTTAATAACAGCTGACGGTCAGATCAGCGGGCGCTTCGCTTTTTTTTTATATGAATACCGCACAAGAGTCCCAAACTGCTCCCAACCGTCTGGAGCCAGTGAGACTATGGCATTCCCAATGGGTGAATGTTGTGAGGCTGACGGTATTGGGGAGGGGAAGGAGAAGGGGGAGAGGTGGGGAAAAGGGGAAATACCTGGCTATTCAGATCTGGTCACCAAACACGGCTAAAAGCCATTTCTAGCAACGTTTCAATTCTTAATGGTGGTCTTTCACCAGGGCGATACTGAGAGTATCTTCCACTCTGGAACGTACGCAAATATACTATGTACTATTTTTAAATTAATTAATTGTGAAACAACACAAATTAATTCAATAAAAATTACTTGCGCACGCCGGGATTTGAACCCGCGACCTTCGGAGTCGTAGTCGAGAGCCTTACCCCTCGACCATGGAGGCCGTCGAAACCTCGCTTTGAGAAACGCAGACGGAAACGTTCGTGTAGGACGGCTCAAGTAACATAATAACGGAATAAATATTAAGGTATCTTAAATAATATTTTAATCATTGAAGAAGATAACATTAAACCGAAAAAACAAGAGAAATTAAAAAGATTTCAGTCACATCTGGGACTCGAACCCAGGACCTCTACCTATCCGGGGTAACTATGTTATAAAAAATTAAACTGTTGGTTTCGAAAAGTCTCATGGAAACTAGCGTTTTTTTTAAATTGGGTGAAGATCAGACTTCTAGGTATTATAAATTCAGTGTCTGAGGCAGTTAGCCGTTAGCTCCGGAACACGAAGCTAACCCTGGGGGGTGTTTTGGTAAATATTACCCCTGTGTGGGGTTAAAATAATATCATATGGTAATTTTAATTTCAACCCGTGAATGTTTGATGAAATTTTTAATGGCTGTGATGTTCTATGGCGTTTAAATGGTGGTGAGTGGAAGATACGCGCAGTATCACCTTGATGCATTTTAGGTGAAATGACTAACTAACTATCACTACGTTATTTTTCGCAGGGGTAGTCAGAGAGGATGAACAGTCTCACGACTCTGTCTTGACACTCACTCCTTTGCTTCATTCGCATGCATAAATACAGGGTTTTTTTTTAGAGGTATACAAATTAAAAATGAAAAAAAAAAACATATTAAAATAATGTTAATGTCTATGATATTGGCTTTATTTAATAGATAATTTTATGACATTATTGTTTAAATATGATTTGGGGCATATGAGTGCCACGGCTAGCTCGAATGAAGCGCAACCGTGAAGTCCAATTTTCGACAAGTTTATCGAGCAACTGGGGCCGTATATTGACAATAACACGGCGATTGTTGTCTCCCAAATGGTCCAACGTCTCTGGTTTATCAGCATAGACTAGTGACTTCACATACCCCCAATGAAAGTAATCTAATGGTGTGAGATCACATGATCGTGGAGGCCAGTTCACAAGTGTTTAAAAACCAAACTTCTAAAAAAAACACCCTATATATATATCAAACGTAATTATTTTTGTACTGACTTTTGATAAAACCTGACTTAACCTCTGCTGTGCCGGCGTTGCCACGTTAGCAACGGCATGCAGTATTACATATTCGTTTGTTTTTATACTTTAAAACATGTTTGTAGCACATTAATTCGAATCACAATTTTGTCATCGTGGCGTTACCGTAGAACACCTAGCTCTATCTAAAGCCGTGGTGGTATTTTTTACAGTATGGTGTCTAGTTACAGAGATAATTTATTGTGAGACCTGCTCTCCGCCGACCTCCATCACTTGCAAAGAGTCTCTTGTTGCTTCATTTCTGAGTATTTGAACTATATGAAATTAAAGTTAGAAACATGGCCTTCAAATACGATATTGTAACGATAATAAATCTCGTAGAATGTCGACCATGCCTGTGGGACAAGTCCATTAACTATTTAAAGACAATTTTTAAAGCTAAAGGCATGGAATGAGGTGTATCATTTCCTGATAGAACATTACACATTTGTTCGTCCAGCTTTTAAGTCGTCGATTAAATACGTATTAATGTAATCAAATGTTTTCATTGATAAACAAAAAAATAATTGAAAAAAAACTTTTCTAGATGTTCTTCACTTTAGCAAATAATAAAATAGTGCGATCCTTCTTTTAGGATCAAATGTTGCCAATATTATCTAATTATTTGTTTTTTTACGTCTTAAATACAATAAATATTGGAAATAATGCACAAATGCCGTTCACGATCACGACGTAAATTATAAAAAAGATTGCCGTGCCCATTATCTACAAAACACAACACAAAAGGCAAAGATAATGATTGTATATTCTGAATTCAATTCAAAAAAACTTCCACGCTCTTTCCAGATGTTTTAAAAATAGAACGAAACGTAAATCCTTTTTTAACAGGTTAATAAACATTTTTCGCGTTTTACGGTTTGAAATGATGGTTTATGATACCGGGTGTTTCATCTCTCGCATCGCTTTTTCATAACTACAGACCGGTTCGGAAGTTAAATCCTAGCTAAACCCACCGAGCGTCGTTAACACTTTTACTGCTGGGAGCAGATGCTCCAACCAAATTAATACAGTTAATAAACTCTAGTTAAACACATTAAAACGTTACGACTGAAATTCGCATCGTATTTTTCTATGCATTCATTTAAAAATATAACTAGGTGACGATTTACGTGCAGAACTTTCAGCTCTGCTGCTCCGGACCCAGAGGTGATGTGGTCAAAATAATGAACTTATTAATTTATTTTCATATGAAGCGGTAACTTGGTGATATGGCATTATAATTTAAAAAATAAAACAATAACTTTGCTAACATCACTTTTACTGAAGTAACAAAGTGATGTAAACAAAGTTATTGTTTTATTTTTTAAACGAATTAATTGTTAATTTATACCTCGTTCCAGAATTGTACATTGTTAAGGACCACCAATCATGACAAGGTAAATATAGTAAGGAATTACCTCATTATTCCACTCTCCTCCATCTCCTGCCCCATCCATATATCCTTCAGCCTAACAACATACTCCAATTGGGGATTCCATAGTCTCACTGGCTCCGGTCACCGGGGAACAGTCGGGACTCTTGTGCGATATTCACATTAAAAAAAAAAATTAAAATAAAAAAACAATAATTTCAAACATTTTTTAAGCAGATTATTTTGGGGTTTTGCATAATTAGTTCCTGCCTTTGACACGTTATGGTGGTGGAGTCGGTGTGCCGCGCGGGCCTCTCTGCGTTTCGTCGTCGGTACTTGCAGCGTATTTTTTAAATTAATGAATTTATACATTTTAATACTATTTATATTTTATGCGAGAAAGGTAGGATAGGCAGTACTTATGTGCCTGTATAGACGGTAAGTCTCTGGATATAGGAATGAATAATATGTATAATTCTCTCATATAAAGGTAACGTATAAACCTCTTCTATATCCACCATAAATTTTTGCAAGCTGGGAAGCTATATGTGGATCCCATACCAAAATAAAAAGTAGAAATGTTAGAACAAATCCAAACAAAAAAAACTCCGATATCTATATATGAGAATGCACGGCGAGTATCAGAAATATATGCACCATGAAGATTTGCTCTCTGAGACGCGTTACGAAAGTCTCCAGTCTAGAAGTCATGTAAAATTATATAATTTGATAGACAGTCTATATATACCTCCTGCCATGTCATAAACTATTTGTACCAAACAACTACTATCTGATGTGCATACTACATGGTATAACAGACGTGTTGGCTCAGCACAGCATGACAAGGGGTATGGTGCAGCTAAATAACATCTCTCTTGACATGAGATTTTTTTTTATCCTCGTCATTCCGTATAATTTTATTTACATTATTGTTTTGTACGTGTTTATAATTAACGGACGAACTCTGTACAATATAAAAATAAAATAAAAATTTAAATAAATCGGTTAAGATTGAAGTGTAATGGCCATTCTTCCCAACCCTACTGAGAAACTGTTGAGCCGAAATATTGGCTCAACACTGTTCAATTGCATAAATTCGCTCGTGCCAATGAAATTCTCGATCAAATTAACGATTAATTTTGGAAATCGATTTATGTGGATTAAGTTCCCCTCAGCAGAAGACTAGTTAAAAAAAGTGTCAGGGTGAGCAAACGTCACCGAAATTTCAAATGTCATTATTAGCTTGCGATCTACTTTACGCGATTCAAATATTGAATGACATAGATTTATTTCCGTTTTCGAATGTCAAAACATGTTTTTTGTATGTTTTAAATAAAACTGAAGAGAACCCAAATTTTTTTATTAATTACTAGCTGATATGTACCCGGCCTTGCTTGGGATTTTTCACGTTTCATTGGGGTGCCATAATTGATTTGACAGCCAAAGTAACTATCTCCAATAAAGAAACATTCATTTGAATATTTCATTTCATTCCAAACGTTTGTTATTTCAAAATATATCTAAATCATAAAGTTCTTAAGTAGGCACCTATTCGTGTTTTCCACTTTCAAAATATTCTACCCAAAAAAACTTCTTCTTTTGAATATGCAATCTGTGGCTAACCAGAATATTATATCTATGGGCTAACATAAATAAAACATGGCGGGTTCAATGTTTTTCATACTAGTTTTAAAACGTTATAGCAAAAGTTTTACATATTGGATTTCATTCAAACTACTTTCTAAACCTTCCCGGCATTAATAAAAACAAATTGTGCTAATTTCAGCGAAACCGGTCAAGTAATTTTCGATAAGTCTAGGACAAACAAACAAACAAACTTACATTGATTTATATATATATACATAAGCTACGTTTCGTCTTGTTCTTCTTGGAAACAGGCAAAGAGAGTGAATGCAAAACACTTGGCTGATCGATGACTCAGATTGATCATTCGAAATGTGAATATATAGTTTAATTTTTAATTATTGGCCAAAGGTACGGAAAAAAATTACCGATAAAAGAAGTGTGTTATGCATATCTTTGTGTCCGAAGTTAGATCAATTATTTTTCCTTGCTTCTGGAGAAATGATGAAACATTGTCAAATAGTGCCCTTGGAACAACAAGGTTACATCTGACGCAGCAATGTCATGAGATAATGGACTCTAGGGAGTACAACTACTTCAGAGTTCATTATCGCATAGCATTACCGAGTCAGATGGAGCCCAGTTGTTCAAGGGCGTGAAATGTCAATATACATTATTGAACAGATTAAACTTGAGGTTAATTAATTGGGAAGCATAACAAAACTT
>JAHDVE020006315.1:0-11780 GCA_022606495.2 Halesus radiatus
ATAGCAATTTATTCTAATTAGAAGTCAACGTTATATATTTTAATAAGAAAGTAAAAAAAATACAAATTGATGATATTTAGATTAGATTATTGATATTTGCTTTTTTTCTACGGCAATAGAAGAAAAATAAAGATAAAACTTGGATACTATTGAGATTGGTAAAAGCCATAACAATATTAAAAAAATATCTTATTTAATCAATGATTTTATTAATATAAGGACTTATATCTAATTTCAATCGTGTATCTTGGATGGGTTATGCCATAATTTTCTTCTTAATAGAGGAAGAAAAGTTACTATCAGAGTCTTTTGTCCGCCTGTGAAAGATATGAGCGATATAACCATTAATTATCTGTTTTGGTGATATATATTAAATCCACTTAAATAAATACCTGCGACAAATATACATCTATATTTATATATATATTAATTTAATATTTTATATAAAATAAGCAACATACAATATATCATACACCTATTTCTCACATTTGATGGAAGATCAACCCCCGACAAGAGTGGGCTTACTAAACCAATCGAGAGTTGTTGCTGAAGTATGTGCCAAGAGCTGTCTCACCTCCAACAGCTACAGTACCTCTGCCTGCCAGAAATAATGTGTTTCCAAACAAGTATCGGCCTGGTGGAACAAAGTCAAAGACATGCACATCTGATCATTATCTTCGCCTACGTCTATCTTGGGCATCTTGTGTACATATCTCCATTAGTTAAATATATAAAGAAAATGTCTATCGATGGATCTTCAAAGCCGATTAATTAAAAATATTACTGTAAACTTATTGCATTGCATATACTCAAATACGTCTAACTGTATCAAGAGATTGGTCGATATTTCCCAGATTGTTCGCATAACTATTTCGTTTGAATTTTTTATTTATAAATATTGCCACTAAGCAAAATTTAAACAACATACCTTTCCCATATACATCGATTACATATCATGAAATTAGATTAAGTAAATGAAGTTAGTTCTGAAGCAAATAATCCGACTTCCCATATAGATAAAATATAATGATTATCATTTATTTTTGTAAGTTGATAAAAACATCATAATTACCAAAATTATTGCGCACAAACTTTAATTCTCTGTGTTAACGAACAGCAGAATTTTATTTAATTGCTCCAGCCTAGTTTATTTCCTTTTCATGTTTCCCAAAAAAGGGGTTAAAAACGAACTCACCCCTTAAGATATCCAAACTCAAAGACAACATTGCAAAAATTGATTAGATCGAAAAAGATGGGCTTAAGGATATAAAATACTTGTCAGGAGAATTGGGACTGATAGCACAACTCTTATTATCATTTTTATTGGAAAATAGATGAATTAAAAAGGTAATATACATTGATAAAGCAAATTTAACCAAAACCAAAAAGGTACTTACTTGGGGGGAGAATAAAATATAAAAAAACACATAAACTTCCATTTTTTCCTTACCGGATTCGTTTCCTAGTTGATGAAAGTAAAGAAATCCCAATTTCTTTTTTATCATTATAAAAAAGGTATACAATAAAAGATATAAACATTAAGAAATAGATTCAATCAACTTTTTTCTCCATTCAACCTTAGATTTTCAATTCCACTCAATAACACAGAATAATAATAGCCTGTCATGCTCATCAGCTGCTCCTCTCCTCCGAAATGTCCGATGACATCCAGTTGTGAATATAGATTGTTGATATCACAGTTCACAATGATATACTGGAAGATGCATAACACCTGGTCAGCATCAATCAGGTTCTGTTTTCCCGATAAACCGTGGAGACCATAGAATTTATGTATACACTCTGTTATCTTGTCGGCGGTACTCACAATCACTTTTAACTTAGCGATGGGAGATCGGGCTTTACTTAACATGTTCAACTTCTCGCAGCACATTTAATAAGGGGATTATTCCTAATCTAAACATTTCTAAATACCTGATGCTTCTTGCTGATACCATATAATTGTCTTGAGGTTGAGGCAGTACTCATCCTTTATACCGAAGTCTTCAGGCCTTAGTTTGAGCTTTTTGTTGAGGATCACTTTGAGTTCCTATTCCTTATACAAGTTGTGTCTCATATAAATGGTGAACACTGAGTCGTAGAACTGGGGATCCTTGAAGAGGATGCTGGTGACTGCGTTCTGGATGTTTTCCTCATTGAAGATATGGGCTGAGGAATCCGGTTGCATTTTTTCTATGAGGTCTAGTTTGTAATAGTCAATGACTGTCTCCAGGATCAGCTTTATAAACTGGCGACTGTCCCGACTGATCTGTTCGTAGTGCTCTTCATCTATCACTGATTGGCTGTAATATTCCTCCTTGAGGTAGCCGATGAACTCCGCTTTCATCCTATATAGGATACTAGATGGATTTGTGCAGTGGCTCTCCACGATCTCGCAGAATCGCACAAAAAGAACCAATGTACTTGCGGCTTCTTCGTTTAACGGTTCGCCCTGGATAACATCCGCCCTCCTTCTAGAGGCTGAAAACAGATCTTCTATGTTTTCAAAAACACCAGAAATTGAGTACGATCTTTTTCTCTTCCACTTGGCATCTCCGTTCGGCATCTTCTCCTAGATCTTTCGAGGTATCTCGATTTTACGAGGCTGTCCTTGAACCAGAATGGAGTTACGAGAATATAGGCTGTGATCTGTTTTCTTTCTAAGCTTGATACTGGTTCGGGGTCTGCTGCGTACTGGCGTCGCCACTTCTTAAGGGAAGAGGACGGATTCGTCGATGAGGTCCTGGAGATGTTATTTATCCTTTGGGATTTTGAGGATCTGTTGTTGTTTAAACATGTGGTACCTAAGTTGCAGGATCTCGCCGTAGAAGTGCCTGCGTGGTTCCACCCCTTGGCTCGCGACTGTGCGAATTCGAGTGACCCATTTGTAATGCCCTTTGAGTTATCGGCAGTTTTAATCAAATCTTTCCCTCCAGGTCTATAAAAATGTTTCGATAGTTCAAGTTTGAATGGGGGGTGTTTATACCTCTTTGAGAACCCGACGGACTTAGTAGCCACAACAATAATAGAGCTAGACTTCATCCTCGAGGGTAACTTGCGAATCGGACAGGATTTATCTTATATCGGATAATTCGGATTATTTATGAGGTTCTGATGTCTTTGTTCCCATGAAACTGCGATCTAATTGTATTTTTATATAATAAATATCAGTATTTCAGCCAACAGATTCACAAGGGATTCAAAAAATCTACCATTTTTATTAAGTAATTTATAATAATGCCTGTTTTAAGAAGATAGGCTGGCTTCTCTTTGTCTACAGCACTTCATCTGCATTGAAAAAATCAATTACTTTGAAATATACAATATCTTTTTTAAGAATAATCATGATCGATGTATTCTTTGTAAAGATAGACAATGATATTTTGAAGCTGAATATTTCAACATATTGACACTATTTGTTGTAAAAAAATATCTTTAATTCGTAAGATCACTTGTTTTTATTTTTTTTGTCATCGATTATAATATTTTTATGAAAAGTAAAAGATTAAATTAAAATAATTAATTGGTGTAACTTTGATAAACTGTTTTCCAGATTCCCATTTATCAGAGGTTACATAGTTCAAATAATTTAACTAGGCAGAAACTTCAATAACTGCCTTTGATTTGTATTTTTTATTAAAGTCTAATTTTTTTATTGTTTTTTAAGTATATTTGATGGGAGATAAAATTTTATTATTAGTACTGTTAATTATCTAACTTTTTCCAGTTACATATATATACAAAAAAATTATATTTATTTATTATTGTATATAAACCAAAACTCTGCAAATTATAAAAGAAAAACCAACATAAACAGTAGAATTGCCAACCACACCTCCAATGTCTTATCAAGGTAATAATCTTAAGAAATCACTAAACAACGCTATCCTCTAAATCGTATTTATATTTTGTAAAACCCAAGATAAAATTCTAAAAACGCAAGGACATTTCGCAACTGATTTGGTGTCCCTGGACTTTAAGTCAGACTCCTTGCAAAAGTTTCTCGAAAATGTTGTCACGGTCGTCAACCAACACAGTTTGAAGCTCAATAGCTTAGAAGCTCAAAAACTCAGCATCCAGCCAGTACAAATAACATCGGCCAAAAGATTCAATACTTTCAATATTTGTTTTTCATTAAACGTTATGTTTTTTATCACTAGGCAACTGAATCCAACCAAAAAATCAGCAACAGCATCGTGTTCACAAATCCAAACCTAGTAAGTGGTCTCCAGGTTAAAAATACCCCGATAACAGATGATCCATTTGCTGATTCATGCGATCGAGTTGCGGCCAAAATAATCACTATAACTCAAGCAATCGACCTGATTTGCAAAAAGCAAGATGAGAGAGATCTCAAGATGCAAAGCGTTGATCGAAGGTTCGAGGAGATGGTCAATAAAGAAGATATGAAGGACAAGCTGAAGCGTGGCAAAGATGATTCCAAAGGCTATACAGACGAGGAGATCAACAAGTTGCTCACGAGACTGAAGGATCTAGAAAACAAAACCAATAAAAAGATCGGCGATTTCGAGAATCTCACAAAAGAAGTCGAGAAAAAGACTCTCTGGAAGATCACCTAGTGCGAGCAATCATTGTCCAAAAGGATTACGCCCGAATATGTCGAGAAGGCCATAGAGCAAATGTAACAACGGGTAATCAGAGATATCAAGAACGGTAAAAATTCAGATGCCAACGAACTGAAATTTCAGTTGGAGGGGCTCTCGAAAAACTTCGATCACTTCATGAAAGACGCAGACGAAAAGCACAAAGCAAACAGAAAGACTGTCACCGAACTAACAGAGCAATGCAAAGGATTCGACCATCGCGACAAAGTCGAGGCAGATCGGAGGGAAGTCTAGCTCAAAGTCAAGGAGTTGAACTTCAAAGTGGATCGACTCGAGCGTCGCGAAGATCCTCAAGAGCTGGAGCTGAGAATCTCGAAAATTACGACAGAACATGGAGAAAAGATTACAGATGCGATCAAAAGAATAGTAATTATAAATATTAATTTTTTAAACCAACTAATGTAAATATATGCTACAGAAACGAATGGAAGAAGATTTCGAATCTCAAGCTGATCTGCTGTCCAAAGTGGGAGGGGAAGGAGGCTTCAATGATCCCCATAAGATCTGCCATATGGATGCAGAGATCAAGCGACTCAAAGACAGCAATCGCGTCAATTAATCAAAGATTTCTTCCCTCGAAGAGGAAATAAAGACAAAATTACTTATCTTTGAGGAGAGAATCAGTTCTTCTTTGGCGATGATGCGCAACCAAGAGAACAACGTCTCCCGGGAAGAACTGTACGAGTCCATTAACAGATTAAGGGAGCCGATCAACCAGCGAGTCAACGAGAACAACAGTCTCTTAAACTAGCTCGCTGCCAAAATGCAGAAACTCGAACTCTTCTAAAAGGCCACCAAAAGGAAGATCAAAGAGTTGTCAAAAGGGGACGAGCTCAACAAAGTACTTGAGATGAAGATGAATTCGGCTGATGGAAATTTGTTGATAGACGGTCTGAATATGAAGTTATAAAACATGGAAGTTTATCAGAATAAATTGCGCATGGAAGTTGAAGGTATACATACAAAATTATAAACACCCAAATACCTATATTTATTTTTACTCTGATTGTGATGTATAGCTAGTAGTGCATTCCTTCGATAACTGCACGACAAGATGGGAGGCGTCTAGGAAGGCTTCAGCGTCATCTCAACAAAACCCAAGATCTTTCCCGCCAAATGCCTGACTTGCGGGGTGAAGCACGTACCACACAAGAGTCCAGGATAAATGATGGGCACCGACGGTAGATTCTATAGAGTTGACGTCAAAGGAGCCTGCATTTATGATAATGATGAGGTGTTCGATGTGGTACCCAGTCAAATCTCTTTGATTCAGTCTGGCAAAAGAGATAATAGAATTTCTTCGGCCAAATCCAGAAGAGACGAGCTCCTATCGACTGGAGGAGCGACTCACTCAGGTTTCCGTCCTCAGAGCGCTAAAAAATTATGAAATCGATTGAACAGCATATATATATTTTTCTGACAAAGTGGTCCTTATTTTTTTATTTTTTTAGTGATTTGGTATATCTGCATAAAAATAAGGAAATAGAGGTTATTTCTATTTTTTCAGTTTGATATGTATTTTCCTTAAATTTAAACTAAATTAAATGAAATAAATAACGAATCGAGAACAGTTTCAGTTTCAATGCTTGTTGAGGGATTAGAAAAAATAATAAACTCGTGTTTTATTATTTATAAATATATTTATCTCCTCATAAAATATAATTATTACAAAAACATTAATGTTAAGAATTTCAATAAGCCTTATCAATGATTATGTTTCGAATAGATATCGAAATACGCAACTATTAACTTAGATTTTAATATTCTAAAAAAAGAAAATTAATACATCTTATTATTTACAACAAGATACAGACCGCAAAAAATAGAGCAACAACCGAAGCATCGTTCTATGTACAGCCGCAAAAATCTCGTAAACAGATTCCATACATTTGATCTCAGCAATACCGCTATTTAATTCATATATATTATATGTCATCTTACATGTGCATAACCCATCATTAAACTATTGTAGAAAAAACCCACCAAAACAATCAGCTAAGGTTCTCGACTCAAAAAACTTGCCACTGACAAAGGCGTCGATTCCTGGAAAGACATTGAAATAGCCATTGATCATTTTTCAGAAAACCCTGAAATTACCAATGCAGATGCGCGTTTTCTACTAAAAAGTATCTAATTTTAATCAATCAAATAATATAATATAGAAATGGACCTGGAGATGGAATTCAATGCATTGAACAAACTCATACCAGTCAATAACAAGAATAGGCTAGATTTTCTAGTATTTATACAGTTGCTGAAGGATGTCCGAATCTTCAAATAAACTGAAGACTAAACTAATTAAATCCGTAATTAAATTTTGTGATGCTTATTCTTCAAACTATTCACAATATTATACAGTCAATGCGTTCGTTGCACTTGGGGGAAACAACGATAAATCTGGGAAAGTTCTTAAATCTTAGTTAATAAGTATACTTCGCAATCAGTTTTAGCTGGTTTTTGAAATAGAGGAACTACTTGATTAAGGAGAGTCCGACACGAATGAGCTCAATTACGAAGTTTTCTCTCGTATGTTCCAGCAAGCCTTGGACATTAGCTTTGATGAAGGCGGCAACGATAAAGAAAACAATAAAAAAGGAAGAAACTGTAGTGTCTCTCGTCTTTCGATCAAAGGAATATCCAATGCTAAAATGGCTTCCGTCGAAATCGGAGAAGAAGGGTCGACAACTCGCATTTACTATAGTGATTTTGAGACTTGGTTGGAGACTCACAAGTGATATATCTCTTCTTGTCGTTCAAATAGGCTCTATTCAAACGAACCTGATTTTTTTCATGTTTTTACAATAAAATTTTATTAATAAATAAGAAATCTCTATAAAAAAACTCAAATAAAATATCCAGCTATTCATAAAAAATTAATTTATCCATCCGAATCAAAATAATTTTGTTTGTTATATTTGATAAGTTCAAAATATATAGAATATCTAAACATATAATATTAAAATATTTAAGGATATATATTTTAGGAAATATAGCTATATATAAAATTGGAGATATTTTTAAATGAAATTATTGGATGCTGTTAGTTTCGAATAACCGCCAAAGGAGAACACAATCGAGTCATCTTCTATGATTATTTCCGAAGCATGTTGAGTTTTATTTGGAATGATGGATTTATAAATAAAAAGTCCTAATTTAATGTATCAAGGCAAGAGTTGTTCATCTTGTTGTTCAGAAAATTCGAACAAAAAATTATCATCTATGAAGCTCCACTCTTTTTTATCGTTTATCTTCGAGCTCTCGCTCCCGAAATTTTTCTTCTCAATTAACACTATATCTTTATATATCACTTCCATATTCAGTTTGTTGAAGAGAGCAGGCAACACCACATCCTATTTGATCAATTATTCCAACGGTATATCTTGAAAAACCACGTATTTGATATTGTTCCTTTAGTCCATCGTCTTATTGGTATCAAAATCATGCTCAACTTATATTTTGGCAATTGTGCTTGAGGCGGGATCCTCCCTTAACTCAGGGCTGATGTAAGGGGGCTGCTCAGAATCACGAGTCTGACACTGGGTCATGTCTTCTTTCCGAAGGGGTTGGGCCAGGATACTACTGGGAGTTAACTGTTCTTCTGGTTGGTTGGCCTCCGCCATTACCTAAAGGTGCGCAATGTAGTCCGAAACACATTCCTTGAGACAGGCGTCATTGGTGACATTTGCATTAGAGATTTTATCAACAAGCAATTGCAACCGATTTTTGACTGAGTTGTCGGTTCTGCCTTGAAGTTACTTTGATATCTTAATCCACTTACGCCCTAAACTTAGATAGAGCTTGAGAAGTTTAATATCTTCTTAAACGGTCCATACACCCTTTTTTACGAATGGATCAAGATGATAGCTCCAATATTCCCGACATTGTTTGCTTGTCCGATATATGGGATCGCATTTTACACTTAGATATAAATCTTCAGAGATTTCTTGCCAGTTCGGAACTTCTGTTTTTTTAACGAGATTTCTAAGGATTTAACTCTCTTCGATGGTCCAAGGAAACTACTCTACAGGAGCCTTTTGAAAATAAAGCCACTTGAACATGCACTGTCTTTGTGTTTTTCCTGGAATTAATTTTGACATAGTTAACCAATCGTGCTCATTCTAAAGGTAAATAAAATATTATACATCAAGATGAGGGTGCGATAGAGGTAGGATTGTAATAAGTAGATGCTAAATTTACATATTCTTCAGGGATTTTTGTGGTGACCAACTTATATTTTTCAATGGCCCAAACAAATAACAATAGGTCATTACGCGTCCAGAATTTTATGGATTAATGCCAGTATCGAAGCCTAATTACATCATCATAAAGTTTAAAAAAAATAATCATTTTTTTTGTGTTTTTTATTCTACGTTGAAAGACTTTCGTTGAGACATTATATAATTTCCAAATTTGTGATAGATTATCTGTAGTGGTGAGTCAAGAGAGGCCGATATTTTTTCATGTATGTATTGAAGCTCTGCATCTAAGTGATAGTTTCCATGAACTTCATGAACGACGCATATAATTGATTATGATACTGTTACACAGTTAGTGGATCATCTAGAAGACATATAATGTTGAAACAGTTCCCATAAGTGTTGTGATCGGAATGAAGTTTTATGTACTTTAAGTTATATTCTGATTATTATTGCTAGTGGTTGCGATATTTAGGTACATATTTTGGAAGAAGAAGTGAAAAAAAAGTTGATTAAAAAAATATATCAGTTCTTTCGCCTGAGCCAATCGAAAAAACAGGAGATAAAAATCATAATTATACAATTTAATAACTTATTTTTGCATAAATATATCTTAAAAATGTAATTTTTTTATCCTTTGTTAATGAATATATCTCCAGCCCTAGAAAAATAAAAAATACAGATCAATAGATAGTTTCACAGATTTGATTTGGTCGCCAGCATACTCAGCTATTTAAACAAAATCAGGATATCCATCTGATTAAAATAATGGTTTAAATAATTTTATTTTATTATTCTTAAGCTAATTTTTAAAAAACTATTGAGAACTCTTAATATACCAAAGAAAGAAAGAATCAATTTAAAAGCTAAGGTTGCAGTTGAGGATACTTGATTTAATCAATATACTTAATTAATCGTATTAAACTACTTAGAAGAAATCTAATAAATATGAAAAAAATCTGAAAAACTGTATATGCACATAAAATTATGAATAGTTTCTTGACTATATTCAAGCAAAAATAAAGAGTATCTATCCAACCAGTATAAATGCAAAAAAAAAAACAAACAATACCATCAGAATGAAAAAATCAGCTTTGATAACATCGTAGGATTATGCACAATAGATAATTTATTTTGGCTGAGTTTTCTGAGTTTATACCAAAGTGACAAGATATCTTAGATTATGTTTCTTTATTTTTATTTTGGCAATTACAGCATTGTAGAAATATTAAGAAAATGTTTCAACGGTTCAAAAATTAAGGTATACATATATATATTTTACATTTATTATATTTATATATTTTATTTATGTGTTTTATGTATTATGTATTTTTTTAATCATAACAATTAGTATAACTATATTTTTCCTATCGATAATAAAATTTAATATGTCCGTCCATAAGCATCTACGATTGAGGTAACAAGGATTCAAAAACATATTTTCACCTAGTGAAGTTGTTATGAAGCCATATGAACCACTCAAAGACCCCTACTTAGAGGCTTATTTTCATCTTCCTACTATTCGCAACCATCTAAAACACGCAGTATCTATTTAATTAACAAGTGACAAAAATGTTATTTAACAAAAACATAACACACAATTTATTCATCTTTTATATACAAAATGCATATAAATCAATCAAAAAGAATTTATAGGGTTTATTAACTAAAAAAGGAAGAAGAAAATCCTTTGCAAAACACAGTTCACATTTAAAGACTGAAGTATTGCCTGAAATAATAAGTAAGGAGGATCAGCGTATAAATCCCAATTTCGAGCACGCTAGACTTCAAAAGACTCATTCGAAACATTTGAACGCTGAAAATTATTGTAATAATGACATAGGAACTACTGTAACCATTTCGCAAAAATAAGGAGGTAAAGAAATGACCAAGCATTATCAACGAAAATCGAGGTAAAAAACGATAATGTGACAAACTGAACTATGCTTGTATGTTGGATTAGTATGGTATTTTTATTCTTATTCGTACCTTAATAGGTATTTCATTAATGTAAATGTTTATAGTTACTTCATAGATGTGTTAAAATCGATATTTTTTATTATTATTTAAACTTATGGCCAACAATTGGCACTCCCCATCAAATTCATAAAAACTACGGTAGTTCATAAATAAATGGGGAAAATCAACATCTCATCTAAAATTGAGTTTCGTATTTCTAATAAAGTTTTGGCATAAGACTGTGAAATAATAAAAAAAGACATTCTTTTTGTATCACAATATAATGACATCAAATACAAACTATATCATGATGAAATGTGTTACTTCGAGTTATATTTTACCGTTTCTTACCACTCGCAAACAAAATTTGCAGGAACCATATCTGTTGGTCGAAGCATTGAGCCACAGCCCATAATAAATCCGAAACTTGCTCCGGAAACGATGACTGAGATTGGGATGCTAACCAATCGACGAGTTTGCATGGCAGTGAATATTCCTATTGCGAAGCCAAAAAGTCCTCCGACCATAGCTCCCATCAGAGCACCCTGGAAAGCCTTTGACTTTGCATCCCCCATTTTGCTGGTAAGCTTCCTCCATTTTTTTTGTCTGGCCGATAGAATCTCAGGGTTGTCGATGAGATCAATGTATTTTTCAGGGGTGACATATGCCGAATACGGATCCATGGGATCAATTTCTTCTTCAGAGGGACTAGGTTTTTGGAACATGGCTGAAAAGAATGATGATTTTGGTGTTTTTTGTTGTTATTTACTATTGTCCATAATTAAATTTAAAGAATATATGTATACAATTTTTAATATTATATATATTCAGTTTATAAATAGTGTATATTATTATGTCTATAAAAATAATAGTTTAAAAATCTGATTAATTTTTTATTAGTGATGTTTGATCATATAATTATATATATATATATCAAGAATCCAGATATTTCCGCACATCTGATATACTTTGCTACTATTTCCTGCTCGAAAGGCTTGTTCTT
>JAHDVE020006316.1:0-10560 GCA_022606495.2 Halesus radiatus
ATCTTTTCATATTTCGTTGATGATTCATAACCTCATCCAATATGCGTTGTTTCGCAAACCAAATTCCTTAACGCCTTTCTCGACCCCTCAAATCCCGCTACTGATCAGATGGTCTTGGTGCTTAACGGACTTGTTCATGCTTAGACTCCCTTGCTTTCCGAGAAAACCAAAGAAATAGTTAGTAAAGTTACTGAGACTCTGAGTAGTACCAACAAACAAACTGTTTTACTCAGCCTTAAAACCCTAAACATTCTTGTGAAAATATATATCGAGAACGATTCAGCTCGGAAGAACATCGTGTCAGGCCTGAAAAACCCTAGACTTGCGTCTGCTCTATTGGCCACTAAAGGAAATAATTGTTTGTATTTCAGTGTGCTGTTGGAGATGCTATACATGCTGCACTGTAAGGGAAACGATGAACTCAGTGACTTCCTCGTCGACGAACTGAAGAGTCGAACAGGGTGTAATAATTTTGTCCTTGACAAAATTCTGAGAGCCTTGACCTACATCAAGGATTCCATTAAGACTGACCCTCCCCAGTTGAAAAGAGAGAAGACAGCAATTGACATTCATTTAGGAGAGTAAGATTTCGAAAGAAAGCCAGTTAAAAAAGATAGACCATGACATTTATAAAGGAGAATATACATATATTGATTATATAGATATAAAATATATCAATTCAAACACATAATCGGGGAGGTTATTTCCATGTTATTTGGATTAAGAATATACAATTAATATTTTATGCCATATCCTAATTTTTATAAGTTTATATGACCATATTCTAGATACTCTGAAGATTGAAAATAAAACACAACATTGTAAAATATTACGATACTTTACAAATATTCAAGGATTACAAGCTCGAAAAATCAATTAGTATTATGCCATTCATGATTGCTACTTTTATGCAAATGCTGATTTTTTTTACTTCGAAGTTATCTATTTAAGTGAGAACCCTTGGATCTCTTAATTATTTCAAGAAGACTTAGTAGTCAGGGCGTCAAAAAAATAGATATGAAAGGAATTCCAATAAATTACTTTAAATCATTTTGTTAATTTTTTTGTCAAGAAAAGCGACATCTTCCGTTTTATTTTTCCTAATGTATTTATAGAATATTTAAAACTCAGATTTAAAAAAATATTTAAACAAACAAAAGATCAAATATTAATATACTTATCATTATTATAGATATATTTTTAAAATCCAATTTCATTTTTGACTCATTGAGACAAAAAAATCGAGAAAGAGAGGATCTAAACACTAAAAAAAGAATAGTACATTCGATGGAAACAACTCAGAAATGGTTCGAAGAGATAGTAAGTGCAGATAAATTAACACCCATATCTATTTAATGCTTAGGCCAAACCAGAACCTCCCAAAACTAACACGATTTGGAGCTGTGGCTTTCATCCCGACGGCAGCCTCCTCTTCGTCGTGATCTCTGGAGTGCTCGTTGTCTACAACGCAGAAACAGGAGAAGTCGCGACCCAACCCGCAAAAGCAGGTATTGTTAATTTTCCTCCTAAAATATACACATCCATTTAAAAAATGTTTCATTTTTGTTTATCCAACTTATAGCTAGCGATACTGTTAATGCAATAGCGTTCTCCAAAGATGGGAAAACATTCGCCACTGGATCGTAACAACAATGTTTAAATTAAAAAATATAACTCTTTTCCTTCACCCCTACGAATTTGTATGTTGTTTTTAGAAATGATAAATCTTGCTTGATCTGGAAATATAACCCTGACGCTGAAAAGAAAATCGAACCCGTTCTAAAATTCATTCAGTCGGACGCCATCCTGTGCCTCACTTTCAATCCTCTCTCCCACGAATTATTCAGCGGAGGAGCCATGGATTTCGCAATGTACACTCCAGGTCGTCAAGATATCCCCAAGTAGAAGTACAAATAAAAGATTATCTGTGCAAGCTGGTCTCCGGATGGACAGACTCTTGCCTTCGGGACGATGAACGGGACAATTTCAATCAGAGAAAGAAGCCTCGACGAGAAGATCGAGATAAAGAAAACTGCCCCAATTTGGTGCATGGACTGGACCCCGATCACTCCTGAACACCAAGAATCCTACCTTCTTGTCGGGTGTTGGGACAGGTGTTTCTATTACTTTAATTCGATTGGCGAGACTCGAGCTAAAATTGCTGATAAAAAACTTACTTGTAATCCACTTTACATTAACTTCCATCCTTCCGGCGAGTTCTTCCTAATGTCGGGAGCTAATCGCAAAATATCACTTTGGACGAGAGATCTCGGTTTTTTGACTGACATCGTGGAGACAAAGGACTGGTCATGGTGCAGCAAGTTCAGGCCGAAAAGTATGGAAATAGTGGTCACCACGAACGACGGGACCATTGGAGTTCACGAACTGTCGAAAAAACCCATATTTAGCAATTACTAAGAGATATTCGCCACGAGAGACAACCTCACAGACGTGATTGTGGAGAATCTCTTGATTAATCAAAAACTTCGAATCAAGTGCAAATAGCTCGTCAAAAAAATATCTCTCTTTAAAGACAAGTTAGCAGTCCTCCAAAACGATAGACTCCTCGTCTATGTAGCATCCGAAGAAACGCTCAAGTACAATCCTTATCGCAAAATTACCAAGAAGTTCGACTGCGATTTTATGGAGATTTTGGGAGCTCACGTAATATTTGCTTACGGTCCAAAGTTACAATTGTACAATATGATTGGAGAGCTCGACAAAGAATGGATTCTGTAAAGCGATATCTCTTTTATGAAGGCTTTAGGAGGCCCACCCAAAAGATAACAAATACTTCTTGGCCTTAAGTCAGGACAGGTACTCAAGATTTTCGTCGACAACAGCTTTCCTATCAGTCTTTATAAGTCTTCCGCATCAATCAAGAAAGCAGATTTAAACCAGACGAAAAAGAAGCTGGCCCTCGTTGACGCAAACAATAACCTTCTAGTCATTGATCTTGTAAGCCAGTCGCAGATTTATCAAGAAATGTCCATTCAAAGCTGCTGCTGGAATTCTGACCTCGAAGATACTTTAGCATATTCGGGCAACGGCACACTGTCCATCAGAACTGCAAATATGCCCCCTTTAGTCCAAAAAACTGATGCTACCATCCAAGGGTTCAAGGGTTTCCAACTATTCGTAATTAAAGACGGCAACATCACAGCGATGGATGTCTCGCAAGCATCAACTCTGGCTAAGTTTGTGGAGAAGAAGGATTACAAGACGGCTTATAAATTGGCGTGCCTCGGAGTCACCGACAACGACATCCGAATGTTGGCAGTCGAAGCTCTCCAAAACGGAGACTTTGAGATAGCCGAAAAATGCTTTGTGAAACTGAAAGATCTTCCCTTCATTTAGCTAACCAGAAAATATTAAGAATTGACCAAGAATGGCGCATTCAATTAAGCGTTCCTCAGAGCGGAAGTGCTTGCATATCAAGGCAGGTACCAAGAAGCAGCGACTATCTACACAAAAGCAGGTGCTCCTGACCAAACCATCAACCTTTACTTAGAACTGAAGCGGTTCTAAGATGCCTTGAGATATGCGAGGAGTTCCGGAGCCAAAGAAATGGAGGCTCAAATCATGATACGACAAGCGGAATGGGCGTAACAAAGCGGAAACCCAGTCTCCGCAGGGCAGCTATATACCGGGGCGAAGGAGTACAAGAAAGCTATTGAGATTTACGGTAAGGAAAATGACATGGAAGGCCTGATCGAAGTCTGTCGTATGATCAATAAGGTGGATAACGAGGCATATCTGCAGACCTGCGCAGCATTATTTAAAAAGAATAAGCAGCATGCATATGCGAAAGAAGCACTGCTTAAGCTGGGTGACATAAAGGGTCTAATGAATCTGCACGTGGAATCTGAGAGATGGGACGATGCATTTATGCTGGGAAAACAGAATAAGGAGCTCTTAGACATCATCAAGCTGCCGTATGCTCATTTCTTGCTAAAAAATGATAGGTATGAGGAAGCCCTGAAAGCCTTCAAAAGTCTTGGAAAATCAGACTTAACTCAAAAAATGCTGACTACTCTCGGCAGTAATTCAGTGGCTTAAAAACGATTTTTGGACGCCGGAAGACACTATTGGACTATGGCTTCTGAACAAGCCAAGCTGATTAACAACATTCAAAAGTTGCAAAAAGAAGAAGTACCGATCTTCGCAAAGTACGAGTAACTCAAGGTGATCTCCGAGATATATTACGTATATAATAGCATCAACACCTTCGTAGAGTCACCCTTTTTCACTTCTTCCGAGTCGGCCTTGTACACGATCCTTAACGCATGCAGGTTCCTAATCGCAAAGCTGGGAACGCTCAAGCTACCTTATATCAATCTGAGCTACATTTATTATTCACTTGCCAAGGTCAGCAAGATGCTTGAAGGCTACAAAACTGCCAGAACGTGCTACGAAAAACTCGCACAACTCAAGGTTCCAAACAAATGGTCCGAAGAGATAGATCTGGGCTCAATGCTTGTGAAGTCCAAGCCTTACTCCGACAAAGAATCGATCTTGCCAGTCTGCAATCGGTGCTTAATGGCCAATCCAGTCATCACTTAGAAAGATTCCTGTTTTAATTGCAAGCACCCCTTCATTATGAGCTTTGTGAGTTTCGAAGTACTTCCTCTCGTCGAGTTTAGGGTTGAGCCAGGAATCAATCATAGCAAAGTTATTGAGTTGCTGAGCTCCTAAAAAACTCAAAATAAAAAGGCAAAGAAGGGAGGCAAGAAGGACGATGGGTGGTCGGAAGCAAAAACTGATAAACAACAAGTGCTCTCTCTCAAACACGGGAAAGGCTTTTAATAATGTAAGCATTCGATATCAATAACATACAAATAATATTTTAAAAAAACTTATTATATTTTACATCCGTAGTTGAAAGTACACCTTTTTACGAAAAAATGTCTGATGTTGTTGAACAGCAGCAAACCCATGTTGAATACATGCCTTTAACGATTGGGGCGGACGTCTTAAGCTCAATGGAATTAGACAGTATCTACTTTATGGACCTGAGGAAGGTGAATCCGAGTTGGGAAATTAGATACTTTCGTAACCTGGTTCCGGACCTACTCCTAAAATGTTGCACTGAGTGTGGGAAATTCTTCCTGTTGGATGAATACGAATTCGAGTACGTACAGCACAAAAAATGTCCTTTCTGTAACATGCAGGACAAAAGGGCAGGACATACCAAGGACATCTTCGAAGTGTGATTTGAATAGTTTTTTTCTCTTTCTGGGGACAAATACAAATACAAAGAATATTAGCAATAACAAATAATAACAATAACACTAACAAAATCTATATATTTAAAATAGTCATATTTTTTAGGAAAACTCCTGTATTAATCCATATTCATAACACTTCAGATCCACGGAACAGAAAACAATTATTTTATTCTCTTTGCACAAGCTTCTGGGTCTTTCATCCATTCAGGTTGGTCAAGATGAATCTTACCGACTATCTCCTTAATCTTTTGGATGTCTTCATCCAAAATTGGTTTCATTATTTTTTGAGAGATATCAGTTTACTAGATAGCCTCAGTTCTTTATTACTATACTTAGTTAGTTGAAATAACTTTAGTATCTTCTTGCTCATTATTGCTATTTGAATGATTTTCGTTTGATTATTCGCTCTCTGGCTCTTCCATCCCATCATCGTCTTGGCCAATAGTTTAATAAGGTATATCGTTATCGTTTGAATCGTTGTCCTCTTGATCGACTGCCTCTCTCTTTTGGTCTGGTTAAATTGGTTCATTTGGTTCTAATGTGTCTTCCTTGGGACGTTGTGTTTTTTGTGAAATTGATATCTGATCATAAATATGCACTTATTGATATTATCTTTCCAGTTGATTGAGTTGCGCGTTGACGATTGCTTCCTAAACAGTATGCAATATATATTTTTAAATATGTGAGGTGCTTACTATCTAGAGATCAGTGAGTTCTCTCTCCATTAATCTATTAATGTAGCTGATTGCTAATTGTTTGTATATCTTGTTCTAAACTTGATATTTAAGTATTATTTTTATAGTAATACATATAATTTAAACAATCACAACTTTTTTCGACATCGTTCATATTTTTTTAACTAAAAGAAATAGGATTTTGTTAATACATTTCTATTTCCTTTTTTCTTATTTAAAGCCTTACGCTCATAAAAATAATTGCTTTCAAATACTTGATTCCTACAAAATCATAAATCTCGTGCCGGTTTCTTTTATATTATATTAGCTATATGTATGTATATAATTTTATAATTTCGTTTAAAAAACATTTTGTTTCAAATGAACTGTTTCACATCTTTCATTGTTTTGAACCTTTTATTTTTCATTTCGACTTGTTTGTAGCTTGGAATAACCATCCCTGGAAATCGAAATCAATGCTTTTATTAGCAGCTCAGTAAATCATTAATTCCCTGACCACCTTAACATTCAACCATAACCTCAATAGATGGAGAAGCAAAGTATTCAGTCGTAGTACGACCTCAAGATGGCAGAAAGTTCCACTTCGCTATCCGAACAACTGGAAGCTAGGGACGAGTTATATACAGTAAACTCAGTGAAGGCAACTACGATGGAGTAAATTAGTTTTGTTAAACATTGATAAATTATTTCTAATTAAATTTATATTTATATGTAAGTATATAGGTTCAACTGAATAAATATGCCCCTGAATATGATCACTATGAATTCTGTGTATATAACGTTGATACTGAGGTAATGTCATTCGTCTTTAAACTCGAGACTGGAGTGGAGTTGATGGAATTTCACCACCTCCCCGACATGAACGACAACTAAATACTTGAGAACGAGCTCAAGTACTTAAAGGACGTGTTTTCGGAACTCTGGAAAACATTGGTGAATGTGGAGAATGTCAAGACTAGCACCCAGTCTCTTCAGAACTTAATGAGTACTAAAATGATTGGATTTGCACTCCTAGGATTGACAGTAGTTGTCATTACCAATATTGGTTTCTATCGAGAAATGAAAAGGTCATTGAAAGATAGAAAGCTTGTGTGAAAATCAATGGAGTAAAATTTATCCAAATAATCATATCTACAATCAGAATTTTATCTTCTAGATTTATTGGCTACTTGTTTATTTTATATTTCTTTGATTTTAAATCAATAATTAAAGAATCCAGATCGTACTCGTGATTGTTAATTTTTGAGATATTCAATATAGAAATACTAAATTTACTGCATTCCCAAGCATAAATAAAAAAAATAGAATAAGATAATGGCATTATTTTTGACGATATAGGGAGAAGTTTTAATTGATCATATGAAATTATTTTTAAGATGCCGGGGATATTATATTTGCTTTGTTTGATTACTATAGCTTACTTGCACATTTCCTGGCTTAACGACATCTCTTTCGTTTGTGTCAAGTCTTACTACTTATTTCCTACCATCGGGATAGGTACGATTGATAGTTCTTCCATCATATACTTCAAGAAAGGTTCCTCGACCACTTTCGATAATCAGCTCCACTGATTCTTCATTTAGAAAATATAATATCTAAATTATCAGTTATTGACATATTATGCATGATACATTATTATATTATATAGAGAGTTCTTTACCTTTTTGTCTTTCGAAATTGTGTATTAGATAACGTTACTCTAGCTATCGAAATAAATCTAAATTCCTTCTGGTAGATTTTGTTTTATATGTCCATTCATATGATGGGTGATCGTATATCGATTGGGGAATGTTTATTTTATGTATTTGGTATAGACCTCATTCTCGATCCTCCCATTCGAATACACTCTCTTGACACTGTCCCCTTTCTCTTTCTCTGACTCCAGCCTCACTGGTTCCTCTTGATGCGCCTTATAGTATTTGTAGTACTGATTGCTGGTGTAGTGATAATTTTGTTTAGAAAATTCTGAAAGACTGAAATTATCATCTTTCAATCTTGCTATAGCGATCTCAAAACGAGGCTAGGTTGATGAAGCCTTAATTGTTTGTTATGCCAGGACATTTGGCTTACTTCCATAACTATTTGTCGTATATTTACTGTTTTGAGATGGCGGGGCCTGAATCTTTTCTTGGTTTTTTGCCACTTCCATTATTCTGATGTAGTCTTGGAATTGTTTGCCTTTGGCTGTTTCTTCTTCAAGAAGCTTCTTGAGTCTGAGATTTTCGGCACGCCATTTGGCTTCAATCTTCTTCTTCTCTTCACGCGTGTCTTCGATTTCTTTTTTCAGTTCGTCTATTTCCTGTTTTTCCTTGCGAGTGTATCTATTCTCGAGACTGTCCTTGATTACCTTTTTGTCCTTGGCTATCTTGGATCTTTCTTATTTCATAACTTCCTCAAAGTCCACCCTTTTGGCTTCCATTTCCTTTTCGAAATCCTTCTTCTCTTTTTCGAATTCTCTTCGAAGTTCCTAGTAGTGGTGTTTGACCTTATCTATTTCTGCATTTTTTATTCCTAGTGCCTTTATTTTTTATTCCAACTTAGCCTTCATTTCAGCCATTGCCTGTTGTATGATTTGGAGTTTTATCTCATCGGGGACACTATCGACTGTCATAAGTGGCTTCTCTGTTTGCTTGGCTGTGCTCTTTCGTTCTTTCGGTTTTTCATTATTTTTGTTATTAAACATCTTCTCGACTATTGACGGTCGATAAGGCTGCTGAGGTTCAGGTATCTCTTCTAATTATTCGACTTCGCGAGCAAATCTATCTTTTTATCTTTTCGTTTTGTTATTCTTGCTCGGTTGATCCCACTCCTCTTCATCATTAAATTGATATTCAGACTGATCACCATCCCTAACTTTACCGTTCGCACCATATTATTGCGCTTCTCTGTAATCTTATTCTGGCTCGTCTTGAAAGACTTTTTGTTACTGCGTTTGCTTTCGATTCGGAACATCACTATCACTACTCTATTGGTAGGTTTGATGTCCCGGTTTTCGATTTGGAGGCTTAGGAGGTAGTCTGTTCATACCATAGACTTATTCGCTTCCTCTGGATAAGCCACTCTGTTTTTTTGTGTATGATTCACTGTAAGGTTCGTCCTAATTGCCCTTCTTCTTACTGTCTCTGGACTTTTTTCTCTGACTTGCGGAATGGTCTTCTTCATCGAATGAATATTAGCACGTGACAGTTGGTTTGTAAGAATTAGAAGGCGTCGGATACTTGACATTACCTTTAGGATCCTGGTCTGCGGGTCCAGTTGGCGGTTTTTTCCTTCTGATGTATTTGTCGACATTGTTCACAGCTTCTTACTCTGCGGGGAAGTCGATACGGTCTTCTCTTCTTTTTTACATCATTTCCATACCCTTTGTCGTTCCGTTTTTTCGTGCGTCTTGAGTCTGGCCTGAGAATGGTCTGTTACCAGTCAGAATCTTGGGTTTTGAAATTTCGAACTCGAGGTCTTCTTCCTCTCTGACACTATTTTTATACTGTTAGATTTTGCGAGCCACATCTGCAGTGGAGTCGTTTTTGGCGAGATTATTGGTCTATTTTTTGTTTTGCGTGAATTTATTTAGGTTGTTGTTCGCATCCACATTGGGTTTGTTTCGGGCCGCAGGCAGTGAGGCCTCTGCTCGTGCTGGTGAGTCCCTTTTGACTATTTTTTTGGGAGGTGACTGTTCGTACTCCTGCTATTACTATTCGAATTCGTGTATTTTAGGCTTATTAATCTGCGACCTAGTTGTGGCGTTCGATAGATATTTTCGAGTTCCTTTCTTCAGGAACTACCTTTTTGGTTTTTCCGACATTTCAAAAATAATATTATTACTAACCCCTATTTCAATACCAATACCAGATATTATAACTGCTAGGCAATCTTTTCTGTATTGTCCATAATAAAGAAATTAAGTATTTACGATTCAAACTAAATTTTGATTAATTAACCATTTTGATAAAAATAAATATAAAATATACATGAATTATATACGAGTTCTATTCCCATGGTGCATATATGAATTGTAAAAATAATAAATCCTATTAAGTAAAAACCGTTCAAAAAACTGCTAATGAGCCACCCGCCCGTATGCAGTTACTGACATACTCCCGACTAAATCAAAAAGGAGAACTGGATACAACCCAAATCAGCCTCTTCATAGTTCTAGCAATTTGTGAAACCCTAAAGTTGACCACCTTCAGTTGGAGGCATGTCGCATGTAGTCTGTCTCCTGCTGGTCGTTGACAAGTGTGGGTATCGAGTTGGGATGACAGAGCAAAAGCTTCGAGGGTTATCGAGTTATGAACGATTTACCATAGCTCTCTATATATACTTATACAAAACATTATATTGATATGGTCTACTTGATAAAATTAGTTAATTGGCATTGGGTTAGTATTACGATATAACATTATTCATAAAGGAGTGTAAGACATTTGACATCGTTAATAAAATTCTATCTGATCAAAATAAATCTTTTTGTTGTACTATTATAAATTAGTCAAGATAAATCATTTGTATTACTTCACGCGAAAATAATATAGATACAAATATATTTTAATAACATTAAATCAGCAATTGGTAAAAGAATGAGTTTAAGCGAAAATAATAAACGGAAATAAATCGAACTGAGTGAAGCACTCAAGCTC
>JAHDVE020006317.1:0-19410 GCA_022606495.2 Halesus radiatus
AAATACGCGTCTCCAACCACTACGACTATGCGGTTTCGATTAAGAACTCGCTGAAACTGCCCAGCTTTTGGAGACTTGGTATCCCATACGAATAGTAAACGAAAGCAGTCTCAGTGGGACTCTACAGGTTCAGATACTCCCCGAAACCCCCAAAGTTCGTGCGAGTTTTTGATGAGAAAACGACACACAAGGTGAACGACTAAAGATCTAAGATCGAAGTTGAGCAACCCAAGGCAGGGGTGTTTTCGAGCGATATATCGGAGATTGCCTTCGAGATCATATCAGAATGCCAAACCCATTACTCCAACCCAGAACTGGACAGCATATCCGGAATAGTTTACAGCATCTCCAACCAGCTCGACAAACACAGATGCCGATCTAGGGGCCTTATTCTGGTTGAAAATGCTGCGCCAAAATTCGACGTCAACGCACTTGAAGGTGTGGACGACGTAATCCAGGTAAAAAACTAAGAAAATCTTTTGATGATGTTTGCTCTGTTGGTGTTCAAAGTGGATCCTGACCTCATCATCTCGTATGACCACGAAAGGAGGGGTATTTACTACCTGGTTGTGCGAGCATCCAAATACAGTCTCAACTATTGCGAGATGCTGGGTCGATCTGCCGATGACCTCGACTGCTTCTACGAGACCATCACTTTCAATCAGTTCTAATTCCTGAAATCCAAATTTTTTAGCAAAACCTTACTAACTTCAAATTTGAACGTTATTCCAAATATTAATGATCAGAACCTCAACGATATTCCCAAGAATAATAAGTTGGAGTCTATTATGTCCAAAATTGATCTGAAGAAGGTTAAAAAGCCAATTATGAGATTAAATCGTAACTTTAGCGTAGAAATAAAAGGAAGAGTCTGTTTAAGTATCTATAGGATATGTGAGTTTGAATTAAGGCTTAAATGTTATACCATCGAGGCTGTGAACAAACATCTGTTTCAATAGCAGATACCTGAGTTCACAGACGAAGCCTTGTTCACTGCCTTCAAGAGAGACCCCCTCTTTGTCCTCCGTTACAAACTCGAGAGAATAGCCATCGTCAAGAAGATCGTTAACAAACTGAACATCATTGGAGGAGTTATCGAGAAATCAAAGCTCTACGGCTGCGACTTCAATTCAATGGTACCAACAACACATTCCATAAAATCCTTCATCGATAATTATAATTATTTCCATTCATTTTGTATGTAGCTCGAAAGAGGCAGTCAGTTCAAGATCGAGGCAGTCATGTGCCGAACGAGTAGACAGAACGACTACCTGCTGCTCTCTGCAACCAAGCTCCAAGTCGCGGACCAGAATTACCTCGAGTGTCGGCCCCTTGTGCTCGAGCCCCCAAAGCAGTTCTTTCCGGAGTACCACATCATAACCATATTCTGTATTTATTCGATTTAGTCCTGTTTTGGTATTTGACTTCCAGTCGCTCTACCCTTCGGTGATGATCAGTCACAACCTCTGCTTCTCCACGTGTCTGGGCAGCCTCACTGAACTGTTCGACCCAGCAACCAGAAAGAAGAGGTTAGGAGTCAGTCCAGCTATTGACGTGGATATGCAGTGCATTCTCGAAATATGCGAGTCTCTGCCGCAGTAAGAGGCGATGAAAAGGCTGGAGAAGTATATTTATGTTGCTCCGAACAAAGTGGCGTTCTTGAGGAAAAACATTCGTCAGGGAATTATTCCCAGGATTCTTCTGGAGTTCCTGATGTCCAGAATAATGATCAAAGACAGCATCAAACTCTACGATGACGAGGATATAAAAAAAATGCTCAACTAAAGACAGATTGCAATTAAATTATTCATGAATGTAATGTTTGGCTATACTGGGGCTTCATTTTCAGGGCGAATGCCTTGCGCCTAAATCGCAGACTCTGTTGTAGAAATATCAAAATTTTCACTAAAAACCTGTATCGATATTTTAAACGATAATCCTTTGTATGGGAACGGAAAGGTTGTGTATGGAGATACTGACAGTATGTTTTATCAGCTCAAGGGAAAGTCAAAAGAAGAAGCATTCGAAATTGGAGCGAGAGTAGCCAAGGACATCACTTCCAGGTTCCCATACCCAATGTAATTAAAATTTGAGAAATTGTATGACGGATTAGTATTGGAGAATAAAAAGCGGTATTATGGAAAAAAAATTGACAAGCCTGGGGCTGCCCCAAAGTATGAAGGTAAAGGTCTGGAATGCGTCCGCAGAGATGGAATTGACTTGACTTCCCAGCTGATGGAAAGGTCAATCCAACACTTGTTTGAAAACCGAGACCTTTCAGACTTGAAGACACTCTTCCAAAAGGAATATTCCGAAATCAAGGGCGGTCTCAAACTCCCAAGCGAATTTGTGTTTGCCAAGGAGGTGAAACTTCTGAAGTACGGGGACTTGAAGCCCGTCCATGGCGAGGCAGCACTGCGTCTCCAAAAGGTGGATCCCATGCTGATGCCTAAATATGGGGAGAGGATGAAGTACGTGGTGGTCAAAAGCGAAAGCAAAAAAGTGAAGGACAGGGCGATTCCGATGTACCTATTCAGCGGCCAGTAACTAGATCTCGAATACTACTGCAAGAACTTGATTCTGCCTCCTCTGCAGCGCGTGCTCACTTCGTTAGTGAGTCTGGAGGAGTGGACTGGATGTGCCGCAGTCCACAACCCCCTGCAGAAACAGTTGTTCAAAAAGAGGACCTGTGCGGTGTGTAACAAGCCGGACACGAAACTGTGTATCGAGTGCAGCGAAAGGGTTGAGAAGACAGTGGGAGAAGCGTTGGAGGAGAGCCGAATGGTGGGCGCCAAGTGTCGCGTGTGCATCGGCGGCAGTCTGGAGGAGAGTCGCTGCGTGGAGTTCAACTGCGAAGAGCTGTTTTTGCGGCAAAAGGCGAGGCTTCAGTGTGATCTGAAAATAAGCGCCTTGCGAGAAGCGCAAAAGACAATGAAATAATTTCATCCTACTCTCACTAAAAAAATCCATTTTTGAATAATAAAAAAAAATATATTAATTTAAATGTTTTTTGTTAACAATTGTATTTAAATAGTCAATTAATTTATAGAATGATAGCTATGGTTGGTGTATATGTACAAAAATAATTATATACAGAAAATTTAGATACTACTTGAAAATAAACAAAACGTAAGCTGGTATGGATAGTAATAGTTCACTCCTCGGCCAAAATAATAATTAGAATATACCAAAACTTAAAAAGCAAGTAAAACTATGGATATGTCTAATTATTGTTGCTTTCCTTGCAACCCTCGTCACCTTGATCATCTTCATAGTAACAAGCTAGCTTTATTTATAAACAATTATTATATAATTAATCACTTTAAAACATTTAACAAAAAATCGTCTCAGATTTTCCATTCCGAGTAACTCAGCCTGAAGAAATCAAACTAATAAAAGTAAGCTGAACTCGATGATTATAAATAATTCGTTACGGCCCAAAGCAAGAACTATTCTCTTCCACAACTTAACTTCTAAGTATTTACTCTCTGGTCGTAATCAAATTCCACCGATGGACCTATTCATCATCTCGATCTCACCGCTAATAATGTCAGTTTCTTTAAATCCAATAGAATTCCAGGCCTCTAGACTTTGATCTTGGATGATAATCCCTTAAAATAGTTTGGACAAAATATTTTCCCTCACTTAAAGAGCTTGTCAATTGGAAAATGCATGGATCTGTCGAACTTCACAGATAATTTTATGCCTTTGCTCGAAAGCTTGGATTTGTCTAACCTCAATCTTAGCTACTTTACGGGCAATGAGCTTTTATCAATATCCTAAATTACTGTTCATGCTAAATATGTTAAATAAAACACTATGTCCAAGCTTATCTAACTAAAAACAGGTAAAAAACAATATTAGAATATTTATTTACTCATAATTATTATTTAAATAATTGACAAAAATATATAAACTAGATTCTTTCAATATTGTTGGCAATACATTTCAAAACCTTCAATACCTCGATATATTGGCTCCAAATAATCCACCCCTCTTTTTTCTGCTGATATCTAACAACCTGCCACGGATTATCGACTTCACGTGGAAAACTCCTGACGTCAACAGCTCCATATCAATCATTAATAATACCATGGAATCACTCAAAAGCATATTAATCTCATACCCTGATGGATAAGTTACTGATTTTACTGGAAATAGCATGTCCTCACTTTAATCATTTGTCATAGGAGAGGAAGTAGTATTAATATCCATGGTGGATAACTATCTTGGCAAGTTGACGTTCCTTGAGTTCAAATGCCATGGACTCAATAATTTTTCTGGGAATTCAATGCCCTTCTTGAGACACCTCCTGTTCACTTCCCCTCAAGTGCTCAACATCATAAATAATAGTTTTCCTTCCTTGTAGGTATTCGAAGCATATGCAGTCTAGTTGAATTTTGAAAATAATGATATTGCTAATCTCGATACGTTTATCTTCTGCAATAGCGACATGGATGAATTTTTCTTATATTCACATGAAAAACTCAGCCATTTGGTTCTTGACGACAACAAGATTTAAAGTTTCAATGGCTATGAGCTCCCAAATTTAAAAAATCTAAGTATCTCCAATAATCTCTTGTAACGATTCGAAAATAATACCCTTAATTAATTAACTGAGATCTATCTAAACTATAATATGCTTGAGTCCATCAACTTAACTGGTTCTCCAAAGTTAAAGACTGTAAAATTAGATGGAAACCAATTGAAGTCCATATCAATGAAGTCTGAAAAAATCGACTGGCTAAGGGCAAATCATAACAATTTAACCGAATTTTGCACTGATAGTTATGGCGACTTATCAACATTAACTGCAGCTTCCGCTCTAAATAATTCTATTCAAACTTTCTCTGGTACTTTCCCCTAGCTCTAAGCTTTGGATTTGAGCTTTAACCCCATCAAAACAATATATGCGTTCACCCCAAAACTCGGAATTCTCTTACTCACAGAATCACAGATTTCAAACTTCTCAAATATGCACCTTTAAAATCTGGAAATTTTGTTATTAAGTTCTCCAGTTCTTTATACCTTTAGTAACAACACTCTCCCCTGGGTAAATATTTTCGAAATATCAACATCTAAACTAACAACATTTGCGAACAATATCTTAGGGATGCAAGTTCTTGAAATCAAGAATAATACTGGTCTTAGCATATTTGAGAATAATACTTTATCTATTACTACGCTTTCCCTAACTGTTGCAGACCCCCTGGTATCTATGTCTTATAATGTGTTCAACTCAACTAAGATAAATTTCGAGATTCCCACGCTTCAATAGTTTAGCTTTAACAATTTGACTAATGTTTCAATATTCTCGATGAGCAAGGCCACAGCCCTAAAAAAATTCAGCAATAATAACAACTTTGACTACATAACGATGTTTACATTGAAAGACAGCGTTAATTTGATCTAGTTTGCAAACAACACTTTCGGAATAATTGACCAGTTCATAATCACAAATACCACAATGGCCAACTTCGAAAACAATTCGTTCGTCTCGATAAACACCTTGACTCTAAAAAATAATAAACTAACCACATATTCTGTATCCAATGATCCTATTCCTGTAGATAACTTAGATTTGTCATCAAATTCGATTTCAGAATTCTCAGGCCATTCATTCGGGAAATTGACTTGGTTATCCTTAGCAAACAATCGGCTAGTGAAATTTTAAAATAATATTTTGCCTACACTCAAATCGTTGGATCTGTCTTCAAATAAACTCGAGGACGATGTTGTGGCAAGTCTTCTCCTGATAGAGATTCCTGATTTGCAAAAGCTAGATTTGAGTAAAAATTATACATCTATATAAAAAATATTCAATATTTACAACTTTAAAAACTATTTGTATTATTTGTTATGATAAGGCAACAATATGATTCAAGATCACGCTAAGGCTCAGCTGGAATTGCAGCAGCACTTTCCAAAAGCAACAGTGATATTATGATTACCTAAAATAGAAATATTAGTGTAAATTGACTATTTGTCGCAAAATAGACATGGTAACTAACTTGATATACATCGTTTTCAAGTGAAATAATGATGGTATCACCATCAGTTACTGATATATTTAATTCATGGACATATTTATATATTTTATAAACACTGATTGCGAATATCCTGTTTAAAATATTATTGTTTCTGAAAATTTAAATCGTCATTTTTGCGCCATTTTCAATCATCATCAAAATCTATTATATTTCCTCCTAGTTAATTTCCTATATCTATAATATTATAATTTAAAATCAAATAAATTCAAAAAAAATAATGTCCGCACCTGCCTCGGCCGATCAACTCCAAGACCTCGGATAGTTGTTCTGCAAAAATCAAGAAGTTAAGAAAGCATGTGCCATTGGTGTCATTATCGACTGCACTGCTGCTTATCGACTTGATGAAAACAAGGACTATGTTAGAAAAATCAAAATCATCGATGCTACCCTTAATCCAGAAACCCCGATACAAGGCATCTCCTATTGTACGGTAATGTTCTTCGGAAAATCCATCGACCAACTTCCCGCCCCCACAAAGGTAGGTCAGATTCTCTACCTCAGGAGATACGATTTCAATATTTGGAACAATCAATTCCAGGCGAAGAAGACTGCAGCCAATAATATCTCATCCTGGATTTTATTTTCAGGAGACTCCAAACAGACTGGGTTCGCCGAGTTGCAGACCTCGAAAGAAAGCATCAGCCTGACAGACGATAAGTTCCTGCATCTCAGCAGTCCCCTCAACGAGCTGAGACTATTCTCTCGGGATTTCTTTCAAAACAATGCTTTGTCCGGAATGGTGAAGGCAGGAAAGGATCTCGACTTGGTCCTTCGAGTGAAGCAGTCTCTGAACAACGAGTATGTCCTGACTAACGGAGAGAGAGACTTCGAAATTTCTTTGGATAGGTTCCTCAAGATTGATACTGTTGTGAAGGTTCGAAGCGTTGACAGGATTGAAGAAAATAAGAGGCTGATAAGAAATCAATACACCTATGTTCTGGAGCTCGAACAATGGATGGAAAAATACAACAGTTTGTCGTACTCTGCTGTTTCGAAGGGCGAAGTCATGAAAAAGCAATTTATGACTCTTCAATAAATTAAAAAGTTACCTCAACGTAAGATAATAACTAATTTAAAATACACATACCTAACTAATATTCATCTTGATGATTAAAATATTTATTAAATACAGAAACTCATAAGGCAAAAGTGGCATGCAAAGTGGAGGTTGTGGACATCCAACCCAAAGTATTCAAAGACTGCATCCATTACTACAATTCCTCGACCAACTCCTTCGTAAATGCTCAAACCAATTCCACTCGCACAGTCTATAATCTGAGATTCCTCCTGAAAGACTCATCGGTGCAGAATAACGACTTAGTGGACTCTTACCTTTTCAGCTGGGACGGCCAAGGAGCTGATTTCGTGAAAAGTGTGAACATCAATGAGCTGGATAAGTCCAGTCTAAAGGCGGAATCTGAGCTTTTCAACGAACGAGTGAACAGCCTATTGGAAAATAGCAATCCAGAACACCCTGTGGAAGTTGAGTTGGAGATAACTTGGAAAGGCAGCAACCCTATCTATCGGGTCATAAATATTTTGGCTGTATGATTAAAATAATGAAATGTGTATCTTGCAGACAAAATATCTAAATATAAAATAACAGTATTATATAATAAGTCAAGTAACATACATTTCGAATAAATATTATAAACAAATTAATCACTCCTTTTTCTAAAAATCTATACATTTTACTTTAGATTTTAACAGGTCATTTCTGCAATATATTTTCATTGATTCAAAAGTTTGGTGGATATTATTTTATTATCACAAGTTGACTAACTTCAACTAAAATACAATAATTAAAGCTATAAAATCCTAAAAAAATAAAATAATTGCAACATGAAAAAAATGAAGCTCGCAGCAGAAGGAATAAAAGAATTCGACGTCTTCTCCTCTGAAATTGCGATCCGATATTAGTCAGATAACGACTATAAAACAATGACAGGAGCCCTCGTTTCAATAACCGTGCTTGTATTGCTGTCGATAGTATTTTTGACAAGTTTCATAAAGATGATCAATCGCACCCAAATCACAGTAACAAATATACAATAAGAAGAACTGAACCCTTCTTCCTATACGATTTCAGCATCCAAGTTCATGTTTGCTATAACAGTAAGTGTTTTCCTCCTCTAAACCCTCATATATTTTTTATTAAATATTTTACGATATTCACCGATATCCAAGTTATTTTTGTAAAAAATATATGTTGGTTTATATCTAAATATTTATTTGTATAAAAAATAACTATTTGTAATCCGTTTGCATTGGTCAAAAAAAAAAATCAACACATTTAAAAACCAAACTAATTTCAATGCATTTCGTGTATATTGTATAGTTAACAAGCATCAACATGAATTCAGGAAAGAGATACTTCAACGTCAATGCCGAACAGACCTCCACAATCCCAGGAAATAAGACTACAACACTTATTGACTTAGTACCATGCACTGTAGATAGGTGGAATAGTCTGGATCCCAGTTTCTCTGATGTTTTCAAAAGACTCTCTCTGCAAAATGCTCTATGTCCTCCAAGCAATACAACAATCGAGCTATAGGGAAAGTTTACTTCTGACATTTTCAAGTATGTTAAAATTACTTTCTCGAACTGTACTGGAATAGTCAATGGACAGGGATGCAGAACTGATGCTGAAATCACAAGTTTTCTTGCCAGCAACGAAGTCTTCTCTATGAGCTTCTATTTCAGTAATACCTTGCTCAACCCAGCCACAAACATTCCCTCCACTTATTACTTCGAAGATACTAACAACTTTCCATTCTCCATCAAAACTGGTGCCTCTTGCAATTTCTACCTTTAATCCTACGAGATGAACACAGATACTAGTATCATGCCTTACGAGACTTGGATCAGCGAAGTGGGTGGTCTTGCCACGAACACTGCCGTCATGAATAGTTATATTGCTCTGAAAGGGTAATATCTTCGCTTTTACATTCGTAAAGGCCCTGTCAAAACCGTGATAACAAGAGAATTCTATGGACTTGGAGATCTACTTTCTTATGTTGGGGGACTGTTTGGCCTCATTTGCATGGCCATTCAGATTCCGCTGTTCTACTATAATGTTTGCTGTTATGAGCTCTCTGTGGCTAATGACCTCTTCACTTATGATGATCCTACAGAAAATGGAATAAACTGTGAGAAATCAAGCGACAGCAGTTAATCCTCCTAAAAAACATCCAACAAACATAAACCCAAACTTGATATACTTAGCAAGAGGACATTAGATGATTTTTCGACTCCTGAGAAGAAGGAAAGTGATGTCTTATCCATAAATAATTTTAGTTCGAACAACTATGGCTCGGAAAAAATAACACCTTTAGATCAGGGAGATAGCTCTCTAGAAAACAAAAAGCTAAATAAAAATGTTGGGGAATAACCCCATTCCTTAAAGAGGTTTAATTTCCTTTGGTTTCTCGGTTACGTACCATTCTTCGCTATGAAAAGATTCGGCTGGAAATCTCTGTAGTCCGAAACAATGACCCCCTATTATAGATCCATCCAGGAAATCCGCAAGCAAATAGATGTTGTCAACTTAATCAAACGATTCTTCTTCGTTGACAAGTTAATTCGCGCAGTTCTCGACAAAGACCAAAGGCTACTTCTTCATATTCATGAAAAGGAAAGCATCAATAGATTGTCTGACCAGAGATAGGGATTTAGCTACAAGGATATCTTTCTAGACAACGAAACCAAATAAATAAAGGACTAGACCTGTGGAGAGCGTCTCAAAAGACTATTCCAAACAAAGAGTAATCAGGTTAATACCAATCAGTAAAATATTAACGAGAACAATAAACAAGACGATCTCAACGCTCAAGAAGAAAAGAATAAAAAGGATTAGAACAGGGCTAATTAGCAGGAGGACAATTAATTAAACGCACTTAAATAATCGTACGAAAAAATATGTCGAAGAACAGATAAGGTCAGTCGTAAAATATTGATGCGGCTTGAAGCCAGAGTTGTTGAGAAATTGGCTGCGCGCACCAATGATTTTGGTATGGTTGATAGTCGAATCAGCTAAAAATAGCAAGAAGACTCTGATAATGCTGGAGACTTCAACGATCGCCAGTCTGGATTTGGGTAAAATTCAAGTCCGCTAAAAACTTCCGAGATTTTGGTGTCTCGAAACAATATATCAAGCATGAATTTCGGAAGCAATTAGCAATTAGCACCTTATTGATAATTAAAATAAACTATAATAGCAGTCATCATATCAAAATTTCCAAACACATTGTTGCATTATATTGTGTATCTATTATTATTTATATTATGTACGTACATGCAGAAAGACGACAAAATTAATTTTTCTATTATTATATAAAATATTTTTACACTATAATCTATAACATTTTAATGAATCAGAATCGACAGCCATCTTATCGCGATAGATAGATGTAGATTTATATTGATTTAAATATAAAATTAGGAATAAAACTATATAATATTTTACAAAAAAATACAGTATAAAAACAAGCCAAACATTTTTATCACTTCTGTCTGAATTCATCAACAAACACAGCAAACCAATATTATAAAATAATATATTTGCCCGCCGACGATTCAGACAGCACAGATGGAGAAAAATGATAAGCAATAAAAAACAGAACACATAGATATTGATAAAATCATCGAAAAACTCATCGCCTGCAGAAACGGCAAGGAAGTCAAGCTAGCCGAGTCTGAAATCAAGGGCCTCTGTTTCCAGGCGAGACAGATTTTCATGGAGCAGCCCATCCTCCTCGAACTTACCGCACCAATCAAAATATGTGGCGATATCCATGGCCAGTTTGCTGATCTGCTCAGAATATTTGAGTACGGAGGCATCCCTCCCATGTCCAACTATCTCTTCCTGGGAGACTATGTGGATCGGGGAAAACAATCGTTGTAATGCATGTGTTTGTTGCTCGCGTACAAGATTAAGCATCCCGATAACTTTTTTTTGCTCCGGGGAAACCATTAGAGTGCGTCCATCAATAAGTTATATGGCTTTTACGACTAATGTAAATACTTCACAAAAAATAATAATTATAAACGAAAAATATATATAAAATTGATCTTTATGGTTGATTCGTGTTTTTTTAAGAACAGGCAAGAGAAGGTACAATATCAAGATTTGGAAAATATTCACAGAGTGTTTTAACACTCTTCCGATTTGCGCCATCATTGATGAGAAGATTATCTGCATGCATGGGGGGTTGAGTCCTGATTTCACGAAAATCTCAAAGATCCTTTCAATTTCTAGGCCTACAGAAGTTCCCGAGGCAGGACTGCTATGCGATTTGCTTTGGTCCGATCCCGCCAAAGACCTGCAAGGCTGGGCCTAATCCGAAAGAGGCATCGGCTATCTATTCGGCAATGATGTGGTCAACCAGTTTCTCAAACAAAACGACCTCGACCTCATCTGCCGTGCCCACCAGGTCGTGGAAGATGGGTACGAATTCTTCGGAAAAAGACATCTGGTGACGATTTTCTCTGCACCTAATTACTGCGGAGAGTTCGACAACAGCGGGGCGTTGATGAGTGTCGATTAGGAGTTGATTTGTTCGTTCCAGATATTAAAATCAGATTCAAAAAAAAAGACTGAAGGGGGAAAGAGACCGAAGACCCCAAAGTATATCAACTGATATTAAGAATATGTATAGATATAGGTATAATCGTGTATAATATTTTCTACTTCTTCTTCCTGAGTTGTGACATGGTTTAATCAAAAGTATTGAGTGAGTTTTAATGTGCTGCCGAATATGGATACAAATTTATCATAAATCATCCGATTTTATATTTGGATCTCCACTTCTTAATTTATCATTCTCCTGCTTCGTTATTATTTCTTATTGAAACCCTTAAAAGCATGCATCTGAGAGATGAATGCTATATATATCTATATCGAATGGTTCGAATGAGTTCTCAAGTGGAGAGATAGCCAATGGTTCGACACTTTTCGAATGTATATCATGGATTTCTTCTCCAAACTATATAGGGGCAGATTTCTTTATCTATTTTTCTAGTTCCTCAAGAAAACTAAACATTCTCTTGCTACAAATTTTGATTTAATTCAAATTACGAATTGAGTTACCTTAGTATATCATATTATTTAAATAGAATTAACCAATATTTCATGAATCCCAATGATAATTCTCTGCTTGGAAATAAAGTCATAATAATCACATCATACAACAAAATCCTGCACAACATCGACAAGGAATCAATGGTGTTTAAGTTGCCTCTGGGACTAGCGGTGAGAACTAGAGTGGGAGACACTTCGTTTAGGGATCAAAGATGTTCGACTCGACCACTGCCCTGCCTCTTTGCTCCTGACGCTGTTCCTGGCTCCGGCTATTTTTCTGACGATCTCGAGCTCTGCCTTCCCAGTGTTATTGCTATGAAACTGCCCAATATTATTGTTAGATTGAGGCGGAATAGCAGCTTTGTCAATCGTAACAATTTTGCCACTTAGCTTTCTCATTATATTATTATTGCCAGCTAGGATGTTGGTGTGAGATTCGTTAATATTGTTATGAGAGGACCTTTGGGAATTATTTTGGGAATAAATGTATTGTTGTTGTTTCTGGTCATGCTTGGTCTTTGAAGAAGGGGGCTTTGAAGATTATTTGAATTTGCGTAATAACTTTAAGGAGGAGTCTCTTTTGGACTTTTATACTTTGGGCTATGGTTGGATCTTTATGTTGCTAATTCTGTTGTTCCGATTCGGTTTATTACAATCGTTGCTATTGTAGTTGTTGCTCGTAGGATCTCGCTATTCCACAAAGGTGCGTTAACCTTATTCTAATTACTTGTCATATCTCTCTTAGCCCTTATTGATTATCACTTATTTTTTATGCTATTAAATGTTACTAAAGGTTTATCCATTTTTATTATCAGTGATGTGCTATTTGGTAAAAGGTTTAATGATTGGATGTTTCTTGGTAAAATCAGTCATATCGTGAAAGACGAGCTTATTTCGAATTCTATTGATCGAATTACTGTTAAAATTATTTTTTCGACTCTCAGATGCTTGAACATGCACACTTTATTGCTGCTGTTGCTCGAGCTCCCCTTGGATTTTTGCTGAGTGTCCGAATCTATTTTCAGATTTTAACGCTCCAGAACTTGTATTACTAGATTTATTATTATTACTGTTAGTATTGTTATGATGATTTGTGTTATTATTCAAGGAGGGATTCCCTTGCTTAACCTCATTTAAGGATTACACGACGCTCTGATAATTACGTTCTAGTTATTTATATTTGTTTATCTATTCTTCAAGTTTTTGTTCGAGATGCTCATAATACAATTTAAGCTCTATCTATATTTTGATGTGTTTGCGAACAGTGGCCTCGAGGCGCTGCAACTCCTCTTCGTATTCGTTGGCTGTGCTCTATTGGCTAAATTGGGTTGTGAGCTGTCGGTGCGTGCTGTTCCCAGAAAGAACGGGAGATACAACTGTCATACCAAACAATGTATCAAATAGAGAAATCAGTATTGATATAATTTGTGGGAGGGCTGATTAGATTTTAGGCAACAACGGTTCGAGTTCTTCTTTGAATAGTACTAATGATGACTTTGTTAAATATCGTTATTGATCAGACGTATTTGAGATTTATTTAAATAAACATATATTTATTTTTTTGGTTTTATCATATTTTTAAATGTTTTTGTTTATCAAAAAAAAGGTATGTTACTTTATCAATAGATTTGTAAATGTGTCGACAGAGCTTTGAAATTTATTCAAAGGCAAGTTGTCTGCTCATAGGATTGTTGGTTGCATCAAAGGAATTTCTTAATGTTTGTTTTTGAGAAGTGATCTTGATAGTTTCATTCATTATTTGTGACATCATATAAAATATTCTAATAAGTATCTCCTTATATTTTTTTAAAAGAAAAATACCTTTATTTTATTTTATGTTATATTTAATTTATTATTTTTGAATTTGTCCAACTAGTGTTAATAATTTTTATTCCAACTACAATGTACAAGTTTATATTTTTATATGCAAAACAACCAACTTGGAATTTCTCTTAAATCACCAAGGAAAAAACAAATTGTCTAATTTCACTCAAACCAATTCAATATATTAATATTCAATACCCTAAAGCTATCATAATAGCATCAGCAATCTGATTGTGGAAGTTCGTCCAGAACAACTGGTTATCCACATTCGGATGCCCTCGATTGCTCGTTAATGCAAATGTTATATTCTTTGATCGATCGGCCCACATCATTGCACCTGTCGAACCATCATGGCCGAAGCATTGCGACATTCTTGAGCTGGGGCAAGTGGTGTCAAAACCTAAACGGTTAATAATATATATATAAATGCGAGTATTCGTGAGATTATTGATAATACCATATGCTCGAGTGTTGTTATATGGCAGTCCTTCAGGTTTCGTAGTAAAGAATGTGACGCTTGACTATGTATACACTCTAGGTTCGATTCCTATCTTTCCATAGTTCAACAATAGACGAGAGAATCGAGCTAGATCGCTTGAAGTGCTGAATAAGCCAGAATGTCCCGCAGCTCCCCCAAGAAAATAGGCGAGCCTTTCATGGGCTTCACCTCTGATAATATGTTTCCTCACTTCAGTATCATATTCCGTTGGGGCGATTGTTGACCAGGTGCTTTGGTTTGGGTTAAATAGTGTGTCTCTCAACCCTAGAAATACGAGGTTTTGTCCGTAATAGTCAGCCACAGTTCGATTTGTGATTCTCTTCACAATTTCACCTAATAAAATAAATCCAAGATTGGAGTATGACCACTTGCTACCAATAGGATAGTCGACTTTCATATTGACAATAAATGTCAAGACATCTTCAGGTTTGCTGGGAAGTGGTCCCGGAATATCATAAGGTAATCCAGCAGAATGCAGTAACAAATTGGCAATTGTTGTGCTTCTCTTCTGATTGTTATCGTATTCAGGTATATACTTAGTCACCTGATCGGTAACCTTGATCCTGCCTCCATTTTCGAGTTCCATTATAGCTGCTGTTGTTCCAATCACCTTCGTGAGAGAGGCCACGTCATATTTGGTGGCATTGGTAGCTGGCAGTTCATACATGTCGGTTTTGTAAAAGAGGTTACCAAATGCATTCTGGTAGAGAACTCCCTTAGAATCGGTGACAGTGAGCACTGCACCAGGGAAAGTGCGGTTGGCGATGGAGTTTTTTATAAGCAAGTTTACATTGGTCCAATCATAATCGCACCTAACGAATGTGAACACCAAAAAGATGAGTGCAGCCATAGAGATAAAACTATTCTTCATTATATAAAAGCTTAATAGATATTTGATATGATAAATATTATGCAAATCTTATGTATGTATAGATATGATTTATGTTTTTATACAATATTTTATTGATAATTGTGATAAATATAAAATATAATAGTTATATACCGATGATAACCCATACAATTTCGGATATTTATTAGATATTACCAAATATCACATATAAAATTTCCGATCGTTAAAAATGTATTTATTTTATCCGAAACCAATAAAATCATTTTATATTTCTCCGACACATGTTTTATAAAAATATTTAGAGTCTATAAAAATAAGTTAGGTATTCATTTTTGAACTATGGGGGGGGGAGAACTATGGGGGGGGGAGTCATATTTGGGCAAAAAATATCTTGATGATCTATTCAGTTTCAAGGAATCAAACAAATAAACAGTACACCAGCGCTAATGCCTAGTATTTTGAAAGCCAAGTTCTTTCGATCTGAAAACTCGTGTTGGATCTTCTCCACCATACACACATAAAGAAACGTCCCTGCTGATATCGAGCTGAGAGTCCCGCACACAATGTCGTTGATACCAGCCAATTTCCATCCCACCAGAACAGCTAGACCATTAAGGGAGGCATGGAATATTGCGTATTTGAAGGCAGTTTCGCGAGCCATATTGGCTGATTTATATGCATAGCCAAGCGTTAGTCCTTCTGCCCACTTATGAATTAGTATTCCGAAAAGAAGGGTCAGTATGGATCTAGTTGTGGTTTGAACTCCAAGAGACATACATTAGAAAAAGGAGTGAATGCTCAAAGCTAACTGTGTTAGCAACACCTTCGATGAGTGCTTGGACGGCTTAGATTTTTATTAGAGTTTGAGATGTTCATATTCTAAAATATTTTTTAAAAATATATGTATTTAGCGATTTTAAAGGTATTTTTAAAATATACAATATAAGATTCATAAAATAATATGGAGACATACTATTTAGATAAAAAAAAGAATGCAAAAATACATTAATTGACAGGATCACGAGTATTACCTAAACTCACATCATGGACGTGATCATGCGAATTACGATGAAGATGTGCGTGTTGTTTTTATTCGCCATGGAAATAAGTCTCGATTCCAAGTACGATAATAAATGTGGCTATCGCGATTATAGTTCCCCAGGGTAGATGGTGTGTTGCGTGGACATCAGAAATCGTAAGGTTTGGCGAGCTTCGACCGCCGCTTTCTGGTGTGATATGACGAAAATTTGATTTGATGGTCAGGGCGCGCTCAATGAGTTAATTGCTTTATGGGAGAACGTGGATGAGGGAAAGGGCAAGAAACAGACCACTCGAAAAGCAGGCTATTGTTGTTGAAATGGGTCCTGTCGAGTGGATTGATGGATGAAGATAGGGCAGGTAAGCAAAGATTCCGACCTCGGCGAAAACGCAAAGACTGCAGAAGAGTTTGAGCATATTCTACTTATAATAAAATCTACGCAATTATAATATGCAATATTTTTTATAAGCATAATTCATAATTTAGTAAATATAACTACAGTACTAATGTTTATATTTACGAACTCACATGGGGGGTTGGGGTTGCTTTACGCACTTACCAGTAGACCTAAACACGACTCCGGTAAGACGCGTGCGTGTTTTCACATGGAAATTATCTTCGTTTATTTTCCTTACCGTGTTTCCATACTCCGTGTACTAGTTACTGTTATTATATTCTTATCTGGTGTAATATTCGATTTAACTTATTTAGAACGTGAAGGTTTGTTGCGTTGATCCGTTGAAGGATGACCCAATGAACTCGGATACATTTCATTAAACGATAGAGTTGTTCATTATTTTATAGTGTCGAGATACTTCGTTCCAAGAACTGATTCTTACAAGTAGTAAACGTACAAAATTTTGTAGATTTTTTTTCGCTTTGTGATTCATTACTCGTATTGTGAAAATGGTTTTATTTGGATGTCAAAAAACTTGTGAGATTTTCAGTCTTCCATATCGTTTAGTAAAAGTTATCTTTTTTGTAAACTAATTACCAGTTGGAGGTATATTAGATACACATTGTAGACAAGAAAAGGTTTAGTTGGGGTGAAGGGTGTAAAAACTTATTTACAGAAAATTACATTAACAAAAATAGGTAGATTCACGTTTCTCATATACTAGCGTTTAATATTCACAATGTTGATGAAAAAATGTCGATATCAGGGAGTAGTGTGATCATTTTTCTGATTTGTTATGAACGGTAGATTACTGAAAAACGTTAAGTTTTGTAAAAAAAATCTTCTTGCTAACCTTTTCAGTAGTTGATCTTCTTCTTTGCATTCCGCGTACATAGGTGTTTGTTTGTCAACATAATACTTGAAACCGTAACACTGTAGCGTTATGTTATTGTTACGTTGCTTTGTGATATTAAATCATACGGATTACTCAGTTTTATAAGATGTTTATTAACTAACTAACCATCACGTCGCAGGGGTAGGTAGAGAGGACGGACCGCCAACAAACTCGATCTTGGCATACACTTCTTGCTTCATTCACATTCATACAACGTCTCATACATTCTCTCTAAAGATGGTTATGATATCAAAAATTCAATTAAAATAATTATAAATAGAAGTGGCTTAACTACTTTAAGAGATTCTCCGCGTTTACATTCAAATTTAAGCGTAAATTTTTCTTTAGGTTATTTCGAGAAAACCTTAATTGAAAATACTCAACCCTCAAATCTCTCATATTATAAATCGAATTGCAATACTAAATATCAATTTTTTGATAAAATACCTAATCACTATCATATAAACTTGAAATTTTTAAAATAGTTTTACGAATCCGAAATTATAGTTTTTATCCTCTCCTGTAAAGTTGAAGGAGTTTACCTATTTGCAGTCGATATTAACAGTTAAGTTATTTTCATTGAACCCCTCTAAATTGGTTTCTCAGTCCAGAGTATTCTAAGAATTCGGCGATATATCAAGAGTTTAAAGGTTTCTACTTTCTTTTCCGTCGACATTGTCAGTGCCCACGCGTCCTAACCATTGTTCAATATGATAGCGATTGTTGTTCTTTGAGGAACAAATATTGATAATTTTTTAAAAAGCTTTTTCAGCACAACCAATATAAGCAATAGGGAACACCGCGGTCCGTCCAACTTTATTGTTAACATTTGAATCTTTTGTTAGTGAGAGTCTCTTGCATGAATTTTCAACTGGTTTAAAAAAAATTCACTTGAATAGATTTATCTATAGAGAATATGTAAATATTAGAAAAAACGTTGTTTTAAAAATATGTAAAATATAAGTAAGTTTTTATAGCTAGTGACGCCACATGTCAAATTTTTGATAAAATGGTAAAAATAATAATTTGTTTAAGATTGAAATTTTAAAATTGACAATAACGATTTTAGCTAGTTGTTGTTGTTGTGACGAAATTGTTAGCTAATCGTAATTTTATTATTTGTTTTAATTCTTCGATCATTCATGAATTGATTCGACAGTTCGCTAATTCGTATTAATAACACATACATAGATTTCATTGACAGTTAACTGAGAGCTGGCTTTATTTAAAAAAAAAATTTGGTTGTTAAACGACAAAAATAACATATATCTGAAAAACTGAATGCTTTAGAAATCCAATCTGAACCGAAAACAAGTATTTATAAACTTCTTCGTATGGTGGATGAGAGTTGGTGGAGTTCATAGTCGGATGCTGATTTTATTAAGTCAGTGGACGTCACTTGGTTAAATCGAGGAATGGGAATTTATCCCCTCTCTTCTTGAATCCACGGATGCTTTCTATGAAGAATGTAGATCCTAACAATAATAATATTTTATCACACATATAGCGATGTTATGGGAAAAATCCACCCCATGAGCGTTTTAACAATACTAGTGTTCACCTTTTAGTATTTTTCTCAACGGTATACTTCCTGGCTACAGATCAGTTTTTTTTGGCATTTTCTACTTGGCTCTGAAATCACCATTCATTTTTTTTAAAGCCTTGAAGTATTTAAACATATCACGTTTGATAAAAAGATATAAAATATAGAGTCTCCTATTTTTCTGAACCAGCACTCCTAAGATTGATTAAATTAATATTTAAAACTAATCTA